>SJYC01053020.1:0-16071 GCA_006408675.1 Madoqua kirkii | reverse complement strand
AAAAAAAAAAAAAAAACAGTGTGAGTCACACGCTAGGAATCCCAGGTAGAGGATGGGGGCCCTTCTGCCTGGGAGGCTTGGGGTCAAGGGAGACTCCTCAGGGGAGGGGGCATCTCAGCCTCTTCCTGGCAATGGAGCCCCATGTGGCCAGGTAGAAGGGAGGACCTCTGTGCATGGAGATGCCCAGGCAAGGCCATGAGCTGTGATGTCCTAAGTGGCATTCTGCAGGTGAGGACACTGAAGCCCGGAGAGACCCGAAGCCTTGCCTGGGGGTCGCCCTGTGATTTATGTCTGCCCTGCGATTGAAAACTCCTGTTTGCGCCTAAGTATGAGGAGGAGAGGCTCAATGCTGAACCAGTGTCCGTGAGAGATGGGAGACTGTCATGGAGGGCGTCTTGGAGTGGGTAGGATGGAGGGCGGACGAGGGAACCAGTGTGGCTAACATCACAGTGGGAGATGGAGAGAGACAGAAAGAGTGTGAATGGGCTCCCAGTCATTAAGCCCAAGGACATCGAGATGAGCCTGGCAGGGGCCTTTCCTAGGAGTGAGGCTGGCTGGGAGCCTTCCCTACCCATCTCCCAGGACAGCGCCCACCCTGGCCTGGATGCCTGTGCTTCCGTGTGGGTGAGACCACAGCAGGAAGTGGGCACCTTCATGCTCTCTCTCTCGCCTTCACTCCCTGCAGCTCTCTGGGGTCCAGTGCCAAGGAGGAGGCCTGGACTTGGCCATCTGACCCCTTGGCCAGTTTTCAGCATATAGTTGATCCTCTCAGCACTCAGCCTCCTCCTTGGTGAAATGGCCTAACCTCTGCCTGTGTAGATTTGCAGTCACATTCACAGAAAGCCTTTGCAGAGTTAAAATCCACAGAGATGTCCTCCTGGCAGCTGTCTAGAGTTGGGGGTCCTGCCTCAGGATGCAACATGGAAATTGCTGGGTGATAGCTGCCCAGCATTCCAGACTCTTTCCAGGTTTGGGGGTATAAGAGGCAAGAGTGGAAGGGGTTAAAGGGGAGAAGGAGGTGGGACTTGGAACAGATGTGGACCCCTCCATCTGTCTGGTGAGAACGATCACCCCCCTGTATTGGGAATGGCAGTGAACTACATAACAGAGATTGAACATGGTCCCACCCCCAGTTCCCTTGACTGCCCCCTGGCCCCCGAGCAAATGGTCTTAACTTGTCTGGTGGCAGCGCAGTGGATAGCATCTGAGAGGCAGAAAAAAGCAGAGCTGGGAAAACCAAGTCCACTTTGCCCTTCACAGAGGCAGGCCCAGATTTTCCAAAGGCTATGCTCAGAACCTGGTGTCTCCATTTCCATCCCTGGCTCTCAGGCTGAAGGGCTGAAGACAAAAGCAGCCTCTATGGCACTCAGTGTCTGTGTTTGCCACGTGGGTTGCCTGGCCCAGGTTGGCTCACCATGGGGCATGGACTTCAGGGGTGGCAAGACGGGGCTAGGTGAGGCCAAGCCACCTCCTTGATTGGAGATGGGAGGCAGGGCCCAGGGAGGCAAGCAGAAGGGTCTGCACAGTGGCCAAACTTGGCCAGTTAACTGGCTTAACTTTTGACACACTTCAGTTTCTATACTAGTTTGCTTTCTTTCTAAATTTAGTTTTTATATTTTAAACAGTTTTATTGAGATGGTGTTGACATATGATACTATTTACCCACTTAGAGTCTACAATTCAGTGGTTATTAGTACAGTCACAGAAAAGTACAACCTGTGCTACAGTGTGTTTTGGAATATTTTCATCCTTTCAAAAGAAACTCCATATCTTGTAGCTATCACCCCTGTATCTTTCCATCATTTCAACCCTAAGCAACCACTAATCTATGTCCTGTCTGTATAGATTTATCTTTTCTGGCCAGACATTTCATATAGGTAGACTCATATAACATGTGGTCTTTTGTGACTGACTTCTTTGACCTAACATGATGATTTTAAGGTTCATCTGTATTGTATCAGTACTTTGTTAATTTTTATGCCTGAATAATATCCCATTGCATGGATATACCATGTTTTGTTTATCCATTTGTCCGTTAATGGACTTTGGGTTGTTTCACCTTTTGACTGTTAAGAATAATAATGCTTGAATGTTCAAGTTTCTATGTGGACATAGGTCTTAATTTCTCTTAGCTGCATACCTAGAAGTGGTATTGCTGGGTCTTACGATAACTCTGTAATAGTTTGAGGAATAGTCAGACTATTTTAAAGTGGCTGTACCGTTTTACATTCCTATCAGCAATGTAGGAGGGTTCAATTTCTCCACATCCTCTCCAACAGTGCTGTTATCTGTCTTTTTGATTACAGCTGTACCAGTGAGTGTGGAAGGGTAGCTCATCATGGTTTTGATTTGCATTTCCCTCATGACCAATGACTCTGAGCATCTGTTTGTGTGCTTATTGGCCATTTGTACATCTTCTTTGGAGAAATGTCTGTTCAGATCCTTTGGCCATTTTTTAATTGAGTTATTCATCTTTTCACTATTAGGTTATAAGAATTCTTTATATAGTCTAGATAAGTCCCTTGTTAGATGAATGATTTGCACATATTTTCTTCCATTCTGGGTTGTCTTTTCACTCTCTTGATAGTGTCCTTTGACGTATACATATTTTTAATTTTTATGAAGCCCAACTTATCTACTGTTCTTATGTTGCTTATGCTTTTGATGTCATGGTTAAGAAACTGTTGCCTAATTTAAGGTCATGAAGGTTTACACCTGTTTTTCTTTGATGAGTTTTAGCTCTTTCATTTATGTTTTTGATCTATTTTGAGTTGATTTTTGTAGATGGAGTGAGCCAGGGCCCAACTTTATTCTTTTGCACCTTGCTATCTAGTTGCCCCAGTACCATTTGTTGAAGAGACAGTTAAATGGACTTGGCCCCTTTGTTGAAAATCAATTGACCTTAGACATATAGTTTTATTTCTGGAGCGTCAATTCTGATCTATAAGTCTCTTTGAATGCCAGAACCATACTGTCTTGATTACTAGCTTGTTTTTAAATGGAGTATTTGCTGCTTTGTTTAAATACTATTAGTACTTCAGTGCAGATAGCTAAGAAAATACAGAAAACATTAAGGACAGAAAAATCACCTGTTATCTCACTACACAAAAATAAAATAAAGGTACTGCTTTTATTGTGTTTACTGTGTTGCTGCTGTATTTTTTCTCTACAGATATATACATCTATCATTTTTTTTCCAACATAGCAACACACTTTGCGTAGTCTTGTAGATTGTGTTCTGTTTAACAGTGTGCCAGGAACGTTTTTACTTGTCAATAAACTTTCTCTGAAAACATGGTTTTCCGTGGCTGCCTCATAGTTGCCTCTATGAAACCACCCTAACTTACTCATGTAAAACCTCGGTCATCGATCATTGACTTGCCTGTTTTTATGAGTATAAACAGTGTTGCCACAAACATCCTCAAAACAAACCTTTGTGCCATGATTCTGACAATTTCCTTAGCAGAATTCCTGCTTGTGGAACTGCAAAGTCGAAAGGTGTGTGAGTGTTTTTAAGGTTAGAGTTTTACTGTGCCAAATGGCCTCCCAGAAAGCTGTGCCATTCATACTAGAGGGGATTTTCATAAAAAACACAGTGTGGAATAGAGCCTGACTCAAAAGCTGTTTCAGAATTGTTTATATTCTTTAGGTATTAATCCCTTATCAGATATGTGATGTGCAAATATCTTTTGCAGGTTTGCCATTTTCCTTTGTAGATAGCATCCTTTGATGCACACAAGTTTTTCATTTTGATGAAGTCCAATCTATCTATCTTTTTATTGCCTGTGCTTTTGATGTTGTAGTCTAATCCAATGGCAAGAGGATTTCCCTCTGTGTTCTCTTCTATGGCTATATACATTTCATAGTGCTGGTATCAGTCATTTACTGCCTCAGTAAAGCTGCATAACAAACCATTACAACAATCATTTACTTTTACTCATGTATCTATGGGCCAGCTGGGGAGTGTCAGCAAACCTAAGCCTGACGGGACTGAGCCTGATTCTGGGCCCTCTGTGGGTTCAGTCTGCTCACTTTTACTGAGGGATGCTGTTCTCAAATTGAAAGGCAGGTGCTCAACAGGCAAGCCCTTGCACAAAAGCTGTGCTTCTGCTCATAGGGAGGTTAGCCAAAGCATCCATTTGTCAAAGCGAGTCACATGGTCAAGCCCAACATCGAGGGTGGAACAGCATCCTCTGCCTACTGTGAGACCCCAGCATGGGTGTAGATACTCAATTCTATGCAGAGTGAAGGGTTGGGACCGATAATTTGATCATCCACAGTGATGACTGGGGACAGGAATGAACCTGGCAGATTTGAGACTGATAAGTAGCTAGTGTGCCTGAAATATGGTGATGAAGGGTATAGGGAAGAAAGTGCCGCTTACTAGATGCATGAAAGATATCGGTTAACTGAATTAATCAAAAAATTAAAAGAATGTATCAATGGAAGTGGATTTACTGAGATGGGAAAGATGAGGAGGGGATCCTTTGGAGAAGAAATTGGCTCACTGTCGGATAAGTTCAATGTTAGAGACACACCAAGAGGAAATGTTAAGTTGGCAAATGGCAGTATGCGGTAGACTCTGCTTGCAAGGAACCGAGGGTCTTCTTGCAGAAGGAGAATGTGTGAAAGTCTAACTAACCCTGGCATCTGGGATAGCTGTCTCCAAAAATGTACAAAGGACGAGGGGAGCAGAGGATCTCACTGCCAGCAGAGGTCTGGGAAGCCTTCCTGGAAGATGTGGCATTAGAGCTAGACATTGAAGAGAGGCTGGTTATGGAGGGTGCAGCTAGGTGGTGCTCTGGATGGAGAAAATAGTCTGACCCAGGCACAGAGGGAGAACACAGGGTGTGGTGACTGGCAGTGCCCCTTGGGGTAAAGGGTGCAGATTTTAGCAACATGCCAGCTGGGCCGATGTCTGTTGCCTGTTCTCTGCTGGTGAGTTGGGAGATAGGAGAAAACTCACTTTGATCAACTCTGTTCTTCCTCTCAGCCCTAGTGGACTGGGGATCTGAGGATCAGGACCCTCAGCTGCCTTTTCTGAAACAACAAAAAAAGAATGAGTCCCTGGTGCTGGTGACGGTCTGGGGAAACTGGCCCTTTCTTAATTTTGGAGGGAGTGCAATTCAGTGCACCCTTTCTGGAGAGCAGTTTGTCAACACCTATAAAAATATGAAAATCTCCTACTTTACATATGTATATAGACATGGAAATAAGGATATTCATTATGGTTTCATCCATTAATGCAAAGGTTTAAAACAAGCTAAATGTACATCATTGTTGTTCAGTCTCTAAGTTGTGTCCAGCTCTTTGTGATATTATGGATTGCAGCACTCCAGGCTCCTCTGTCCTCCGCTCTCTCCTGGAGTTTGCTCAGATGCATGTCCATTGAGTCAGTGATGCTGCCTAATTATCTCTTCCTCTGCTGCCGCTTCTCCTTTTACCTTCCGTCTTTCCCAGCATCGAGGTCTTTTCCAGTGAGTCAGCTCTTTGCATCAGGTGGCCGAAGTATAGGAGCTTCAGCTTCAGCATCAGTCCTTTCAGTGAATATTCAGGATTGATTTCCTCTAGGATTGACTGATTTGATTTTCTTGCTTCCCAAGGGACTCTGAAGAGTTTTTTCCAGCACCACAATTCAAAAGCATCAGTTCTTCAGCACTCAGGCTCCTTTATGGTCCAGCTCTCACATCCATACATGATTCCTGGGGAAACCATAGCTTTGACTATATGGACCTTTGTTGGCCAAGTGATGTCTCTTCTTTTTAATATGCTATCTAGGTTTGTTGTAGCTTTTCTTCCAAGGAGCAAGTGTCTTTTAATTTCATGGCTGTAGTCATCGTCTGCAGTAATTTTGGAGCCTAAGAAAATAAAATCTGCCACTGTTTTCACTTTTACCCCTTCTGTTTGCCATGAAGTGATGGGACTGGTTCTTGTTATGTTGTTTTTTTTCTTTCTTAGTTGTTTGAATGTTGAGTTTCAAGCCAGCTTTTTCACTCTCCTCTTTCACTCTCAAGAAGCTCTTTAGTTCCTTTTCACTTTATGCCATTAGAGTGGTATCATCTCATATCTGAGGTTGTGAATATTTCTCCCAGCAGTCTTGATTCCAGCTTGTGTTTGATTCAGCCTAGAATTTCATATGATGTACTCTGAATATGAGTTAAATAAGCAGGGTGATAGTATACAACCTTGAACTCCTTTGAACCCACCTTTGTACTCCTATATTTGAACCAGTCAGTTGTCCCATGTCTAGTCCTAACTGTTGCTTCTTGAACACATACAAGTTTCTTAGGAGACAGATAAGGTGGTCTGATACTCCTGTCTCTTTAAGAATTTTCCAGTTTGTTGTGATCCACACAGTTAAAGGCTTTAGCATAGTTAATGAAGCAGAAGTAGATGTTTTTCTGGAACTTCCTTGTTTACTCCATGATCCAACAAATGTTGGCAATTTGATCTCTAGCTCCTCTGCCTTTTCTAAACCCAACTTGTATATCTGAGAATTCTTGATTCACGTAATGCTGAAGCCGAGCTGGAATAACCTTTTGATTTTGAGCATAACCTTGCTAGCATGTGAAACGAGCACAATTGTATGGTAATTTGAATATTATTTGGCCTTGCCCTTTCTTTGGGATTGGGGTGAAAACTGACCTTTTCCAGTCCTGTGGCTATTGCCAAGTTTTCTGAATTTGCTGACATATCGAGCGCAGCACCTTCACAGAATCTTCTTTTACGAAATAGCTCAGTTGGAATTCTATCACCTCTAGTAACTTTGTTCATAGTAATGCTTCCTATGGCCCACTTCAGACTCTAGGATGTCTGGCTCTAGGTGAGTGACCATACCATTGTGGTCATCTGGGTCATTAAGACATTTTTTGTATAGTTCTGTGTGTTCTTGCCACCTCTTCTTAATCTCTTCTGCTTCTGTGAGATCCTTACCTTCTTTCCTTTATCATGACCATCCTTGCACGAAATGTTCCCTTGATATCTCCAATTTTCTTGAAGAGATCACTATAGTTTTTCCCATTCTATTGTTTTCCTCTATTTCTTTGCACTGTTCATTTAAGAAGGCCTTCTTATCTCTCCTTGCTGTTCTTTGGAACTCTGCATTCATGTAGGTTTATCTTTCCCCTTCTCTCTTGCCTTCTGCTTCTTTTCTTTCCTCAGCTATTGGAAAACCTCCTCAGACAACCTCTTTGCTTTCTTGCATTTCTTTTTATTGGGGATGGTTTTGGTCACTGCTTCCTGTACAGTGTTATGAACCTCCATCCATAGTTCTTCAGGCACTCTGTCTCCAAGATCTAATCCCTTGAATCTGTTCATCACCTCCACTCTATAATCATAAGTGATTTGATTCAGGTCATACCTGAATGACCTAGTGGTTTCCCCTACTTTCTTCAATTTAAGTCTGAATTTTTCAATAAGGAGCTCACGATCTGAGTCACAGTCAGCTCTAGGTCTTGTTTTCGCCGACTGTATAGAGTTTCTCCATCTTTGGCTCCAAAGAACATAATCTGATTTCGTTATTGACCATCTGGTGATGCTCACCAGAGTCTCTAAGGTTGTTAGGAAAGGGTATTTGTTATGCCCAGCATGTCCATCAGCAGGGGTTAATTATGGTCCCTTCATATAGAACACTCTGCAGCTGCTAAAAATAGCAAGGCAGTTCTGTGTGTACTGCGATAGAACAACCTTCAGGATACATTGTCATGTGAAACACTACACTGTCATGTGGAACAGTTAGGAGTAGGATAGCATGAATAGCCCTTAGATTTCTTTTTAAGAGGAGAGACCTATGTGCTATGTCCTTACGTGTACAACTGTTGGTTGCCTCTGGAAATGTGTGGGCTTGGGTGGAAGGGAGACTCCCTTCCTGTTCAACACCCTCCTGTGAACTTGTGTACCGTGTCCGTGTGTGACTTCCAAAAAGGACAGAATAAAATATAGTTCCTACTGGATGATTCTTTTTGAAGTATAGGTTGAGGGTACTCAGGATACCAGGCCTCCCATGGAGGATGCTGGACCACCTGACGTGCCATGGGGGTCTCAGGCTATGCCCCTCCCAGTCCTGCCTGACCCACCTGCTTCCCCCTATCTTGGACCCTGGTTCACTCAGTGGGAACTTTGGGGAGGACACAAGAACAGAATGACCACCAGGTGGGCTTTTCCCTCCTTCTGGGTAGGGTGCCTGTAAGTGTCCTCCCATCCCAGCAGCCTCCCCAGCCAGCGGCCTGGCCTGGATGGTGTGGACTCTGAAGCATGGCGGTCGGTGGCTGACCGTGGCTTTTCCATCAGTGGCCCTAATGGTGTGTCTGCAGGTGCCTCCTCGCATGCACGAACATCTCTGTGTGTAGTGGTGGTGAATAATCCCCAAATTGTCTTTGATTTCTGCAATGTATTTCTGTATTTCTATTCAAAGTTGAGTGCGTCTGATTTTATGGGAATTCATAACAGTTCAAACGACATCCTGGCCCCCTGCTGTGAAAATCTCTCCTCCTGAGAAGCTGAAATGCTGCTCAGATGTCCCCTCCTGCCCTTCCCTCCCCTCTACTCAGCTCCTTCTTGTCCCCTTGCTTACGGGGACGGAAAGCTCTGCCTCTCCATGCACTGAGCCAACGCTTGGCCCCTGAGTCTCCTGACTGGGCTGCTGTGGGGAGCGGTGGGAGAAGGGGACAGGAGGCTCCCACCCAGGAGCTGAGCCGAGAGTGGGCTGGTTTCTGGGAAGAGGGGAGAGGGCTTTGCTCCACACCAAGCAGAGGCAGGCTTTCCAGTCTGTCCAGGAAGCCAGGCTGCCTGGGCTTCATCTCAGGTTTGGTTCAGAGGCTTTTGGTGAAACCCCTGCAGGTTGGGAGGAATCTGACACCCTCCCACCTGGGGGAAGGGGGGATGGGGGGAGGGACACTCCAGGGTTGGGCCAGGGGCCCCACTGAGTGATGGGACATCCCCTGCAGCAATTCTCAGAGTTTGCATGTGTGTGAGAGCGAATGAAATACATTAGGGCACTCATTTTACTTTTAAATTGTTAGTGTCCCCCTGCTCCGCCCCAGCCCCCTACCCAAGAACAGCTCTCAGAACAGGCCCAAGCTTCAGACCTGGGCCTGGTCTCCAAAGCCTCGGCTTTAGCCCACTCTTCCGCTCTTGGGTCTCCATGGGCGGAGCAGGCGGAGTCCTCTTGATGATGGGCCTCCTTAAGCCTCCTCTCCGCAGTGCAGCAGGGGGCTGAAGGCCGAGAGGCAGGGCTTCTGAGCTGGGACCTTCTGCCCTGGAGGGAAGGAACTCCTGTCCCTAGAAGGGTCTGAGCAGCTGCTGAGGGGTGTGGTTAACCTGAAGACCATCGAGGACCCACCCAGCTCTAAGGGTCTCCTCTGGCATTCAGAGGACTGCGGGCCTGGGGGTGGAGGAGTTGGGGCAGGGCTCAGCGGAGCATAGGAAGAAGCTTCCTAATCAGAGTGTTTTGGTAGGGTGGACACAAGTTAGGGCTCTGATTGTCAAAACATTGAGTATGTATTATGGAAAATGAAAATTGTATATGGAAGAATATAAAATCAGTCATAGCCTTACCAGTCAGGTAAAACCACTGTTTCACATGACTGTCCTGTATATGCATCCCACAGAGACACACATGCACACATGTTTGAAGCCATACACAATCCTGTGTGCTTTCTGTGGACATCCCCCTCCAAGGGTGCCGAGTCATAAATAACCAGCTGTGGGCATTCTGTTAATTGTATATGGAAGAATATAAAATCAGTCATAGCCTTACCAGTCAGGTAAAACCACTGTTTCACATGACTGTCCTGTATATGCATCCCACAGAGACACACATGCACACATGTTTGAAGCCATACACAATCCTGTGTGCTTTCTGTGGACATCCCCCTCCAAGGGTGCCGAGTCATAAATAACACAGCTGTGGGCATTCTGTGGCTGAGTGTCTGTGCTCCGCCTTGATGGTTTCCTCAGCTAAAGTTCTGGACTTGTTGGGCCACAGGGGCAGACACGTCTTTAGGTTCTTCACACAGATTCCAAGTATTCCTTAGTTCTCAGCCGAGCTGCCTCAGCTCAAAGGTGTGGGGCACAGAGGTCTTGTCCTGTGGTGGCTTCAAGTGCTGGTGACGCCCGCGCTTACGTCTGCAGCCCCGCCTCGGGCCTGAGCTCTGGTTGAGGGTGTCCTCCTGCCTGTCTTGCATTGCTGCCTTGCGGCCACTGGCCATTCCAGACTCACTGTGTCCCAGCCTGAGCTTCAAACTTTGCTCCTTGGTTGGTCCCAGCAGCAGCTTTCCCCTGTCCTGGGCCAGAACCCTTGGCTCAGCTCTTTTTGGTGCAGCTCTATCCACTCCAGCAGAAAACCCCCTGAATTCTACTTTGAAAATGTCCCCATCTGCCAGATCTCAGACTCCCTGCCTGAGTCCCTGCTGGAGCCCCTGTCCCTTCCAGCCTGTGTCACTTTGATAGCCTCCACACTTGTCTGCCTGGATCTGCCCTTACCCCTCATAGTGAGTCCTCAGCTCCGCAGCCAGTGTGCTCCTTAACCCCTGAGTCATTCTTATCCCTCTTGGCTGTCTGAAGACCACGACTCCCAGTTTACTTACATCCCTGGTTTACAAGGTGCCCATGGTGGGCCCATCGTCCTCTGCCCTCATCTCTTATGATTCTCCCCACAGTGCACTCCGCTAGCTACACTGGCCTCCTCACTGTTCCTCAGGGATGCTAGCACGTCTTGCCTCAGGGCCTTTGCACAGGTTGTTGTGTCTGCCCAGAAGGCATTTTCTCCAGGTAGCGTGGCTCGCTTTCCTGTTTCTTCAAGCATGTGTTCATACATTATCTTCAGTGGTACTCAGACCTCTTGCCCCGCTCCTTTGCTCTTTCCTTAGCATGTATCATCCGCAGCACACCATAGAACTTGCTGACCGATGCTGTTTGTGCTGGTCTCCCAGGGAGGATGCCAGCTCCCTCTTGGCCAGGTCTTCAGTTTGTATGGCAATGTTTAGCACCATGCCCACGCCTGGCCCACAGCAGGTAATGTTGGGGTAGACATTGCCTTGTGGCCACACTTGGCTTGGAAGCTTTTCCCTGCAGCTCACAAGCTCTCTCAGGTGTACGTGAGGCTTTGATTTGATTTTTGGGGGTCACTCCTCTGTGGGGCAGTTCCCTGGATGTTGTAACTGTGCCACCTGCCAGAGCCTCCCTTGCTGGCCCTCAGCCCAGGCCTCCATGAGTAGCAGAACTTTATGGGCTGAAGTCAGGACAAGGTGAAGGCCAAGGTGGGCAGGGATGCTGCCTTGAATCTGGGACAGTTTTTTGTCCACTCCCTCCAGGGACAAAGGTGCTAACCTCTCAGGGATGAGAGTGTAGAGGAGGGGACTTGGTCCCCCCTGGTGGTGCGTGCATTCTCTTGTTGGTTCTGGATCCAGAGCAGTGTCTGTCAGATACCAACAGCATAGAAAGACAAAGGAAAAAGGATCCTGCTCGCCAGCCCTAGCTGTGCCTCCTTTTCCTGGCACATGCACTTGGCCTTGCTGCTGGCACCTGTAAACTGTGGCTGTGGACCATGGCTTGACTTCCTGGCCTCTGAGTAAATGCAGGATCCTGCCCAGGGCCTTCCCACCAGGCCCTCACCCTGGGCCTGCCCTGGGACACATGTCTGAGCTCAGCAAGGGTTGGGGCTGAGGCTAGGAGACCTTGGGCTTGGCCACATACTAGCTCTGTGACCTCAAGCTTTACCTCTCTGAGCCCCATGCAGAACACACTGTACGCCACAGTGGCTGGCACATAATAGGCACTCGGTAGACGCTGACATTCTGCCTCCCGAACTCTGTGCAGCTCACAGCTCTTCGGGAAGGCTCAAGAGCTCTCTGTTCACATGGCCTCAGACAGGGACAGGTGCTATTGCTTATTCGGTACCTCACCCACATTTGCAGCTCCTTATCCTCCCACAGTGCCTGGTACTGGGCTTGGCATGGAAAAAGATGCTGGAAATTGGCAGCCTGAGGGCTTTGGATCTTCTTGGCAGTGGGTATGTTTCAGAGATTTCTGGAAAGTTTCCTGCCACAGTGGATTTTGGGGCAGACAGCTCTAACCCTGCTCTTACCTCTGGGACAGGTCTCTGGCACCTATCCCAGGCCAGACAAGAAGCCCAGCACAGAAGGGTGTGTGTCTGGGTTTCCTGGTCCAGCAGGGACACGTGAGGGTTGCTGGGAGCTCAGGGTGGCACAGCCTCCCAGGGTGGAGGAGGCCATGCAGCTCTGCTGAGGCGTAGGGCAGAGGGCCAGGAGGCTGGGGAACAGCTGTTGCCTAGGGTGGAGTGAGGTCAGCCTCTCCCAGGGGACCCTGTCACTGGCTGCAGCCCCAGCACTGAGGGCATGCTGGCAGCCAAAGGCAGCATCCACTGTGACACCTGACCTGGAGGTGGGGGCCCAGGTGCTTCTTCTCACAGCCACCAACCTCTGTTCTCTCTGCACCTTGCTTTCCTCCTCGTGGCCAAAGGAACCAAAGGAAGATTAAGACCTGGGATCGCTGGGAAAACCCAGTGGCGTGATGGACCCACTGTGTCCTGGCTACTGTGCTTTACCCTTTGGAGCCTGTGCTCCCTGACCTGATGTTCGTGCCACCTTGCCCCGAGGTGAGGATGGAGAGTCAGGATGGAGCTCAGATTGTCCCGGGTTTTGGATGCTCCCGAGGTGGTCTCTGCCAATCCTGCCGAGTGAGAACATTATCTGGTTGCCACTGACTGACAGAAGGGGGACACTGAGGCAGTGTGAGTGCCTCTGAAGGGGAGACAGATGTTTAAGGAGAGAGGGTGGGGACAGGGTGCCTGCCCAGCACCGTCAGAGCCTAAGCCAGCATGTGGAAAAGGAGTTGCATTATACACGCCTGTGTGTTGAGCGCATGCACTCACTTTTTTGTGTCACATTCATCCCGTGTCTGTTGTATTGTGTATTGTCCTCCTTGAGGGAGGGGCCATGGCTTCCTCTTTTATAGATTAGGAAACAAGGAGGACGGGGTGGGGTGGGCAGCAGCATCTATGTGTGAGTGTGTGTGCATGTGTGTATGTGCACGCTAAGTCACTTTAGTCATATCTGACTCTTTGTGACCCTATGGACTGTAGCCCGCCAGGCTCCTCTGTCCATGGAGATTCTCTATGTAAGAATATTCGAGTGGATTGCCACACCCTCCTGTAGGGGATCTTCCCAACCCAGGGACTGAACCTATGTCTCTTGTTTCTCCTGCATTGGCAGGTGGGTTCTTTACCATTAGCGCCACCTGGGAATTCCAGCAAAGTGTGATGGAAATAGTGTGAGACTCAGGTCCAATCCTAGGTAACCTCTCTGAGCCTTAATTTCCTCATCTGTAAAATGGGGACTATAATATCTACATTTTAGAGACATTTGGAAGGACTGAATAAAGTCATACCTGTGAAAATCCCACTAAGTATTCATTCATTTTCTTCCTTCCTTCCTTCCACTGCGAACTTCCTGCAACACCCAGCAGAACGTGTGCACTCCCAGCTATTTGTGGATGATCTTCTTAGCAGATGTTGTTTAATTCTCATAACAGCTGGTTTCCAAAGGCAGAGAGCTGGAGACTTTTTTTTAAAAGACACTCACTCACTGTGAGATGTCAGATTGTCACTTAATTGCTCTGTGCCTCGGTTTCTCCACTTGTAAATCAGAGATAATGCTAGCAGTGCTGGCTAGCTTCTTCTCAGGATATGATAGGCTAACACAAGATAACAGATGGGAAGTGGTTTGAACATTTAGAAAAAGGCATCGTGTTCAACCTTGTTGGCAGTTAGGGAAATGCAAATTGAAGCAACAAGGCCATAGCATTTTTCATGCATCCGATTGGCAGCCATTTAAAAGAGGGATGACTTCCAGGTGGGCACAGAGGCCCTCGCCTACACTGCTGGAGGGAGTGGGAATTGCCACAGCCTTTCAGAAGGTAATATGACAGTGTCTAAGAGAAGTTTACATACATGCCCTGTGTTGTATTTAATTGGCCCGTTAATGCTATTGTTGGAGAACCAAGATTATGAGCAAAGTCCCAACCCAGTTACACCTGGATGTTGCCTGTGTGGCGAGAACCTGGAAACACCCAGATGCCCAACAGTAGGACTGTTTGTCTCCATGACAAAACACCCATACCATGAGCTATTACCCAGCTCTGAAAATGGAGAAGGTGCATATGGCGGTGTCGACCTGGAGAGTTACGTGTGAATTATCATGACATGAGAAAAGTGAGTTTCTTTTGTGTAGAGGGTATCTCCATCATCCCAAAGGGAAACAGCAGCCACAGCACTGGCGTGCGCCTGCCGTGCAAACAGATCTGCTTGGGTCGGGAGAAGGGCCTTGCAGGACGCATACCAGCCCAAACTGCCTGCTCTGGCCATCAGATGGGTCATGTTTGGCTCATAAAATGGAATTATTTGCCAGCATGTAAAAATTGAATTCTTAGTGAAAGCCGAATTTCCAGCTTTTCGTTGAGAAAACTCGGAAACTTGGGCACACTGGGCCTACATTCCCTCTCTGCTGAAACACATCAGCAGCAATTGCTTTTGTACGGAGCACGTGGCCTCTGGCTGTCTTCCCCACCACTGGGTCTCCTCATTTCTGTGCCCTGCCTGGCCCCTGGGATAGGCTCTTGACCTTTGAAAACACAAAGGGGTGGCAATATAGGGCTATGATGGGGCAATTGTCTTTTGTGATGTGAAAACATCTTAGAATCTTTTCTTTCCCACATTTCTGTTTCATACCTGATAATTAGGACATCTTAAGTACAATATTCCTGGGAAACACGGGGTACCATGGGCCACTGTGTGTGGTGTGGGGCAGCTCCATCCTGCACTCAGCATGGGGCTGGGAGAGGGAGCTGGCTCCAAGTCCGGAACCAAGGGACTGTACTCTGGGCTGTTTCTGAAGCCCCCAGCCCAGATCTTGCAGAGATGTAGAAGTCTCTCCACAAAACCCTTTTCTCCAGCTCCCCTGGCCTCCCCAGGGCTTTCCTGATCATGTATTGATGAGAAAGAGGGCATGTCACCTTGGGTCCAGATGCTGACCTCACCACCCACTAGTTGGGGGGTCTCTGAGCAAATTAACAGCTCTCAGCCTCCAGACCCTTACGAACTGGGAAGGGTAATGCCTCCCAGGCGAGGGGCATAGTAAGTGCTGCCTGAAGGAGGGTGTGTGGACCCTTGGCTAGGCCGTGGGGATGCGGAGGTGAGTGGGCTTGACTTGAGACATGGAGGTGAGACAGCACTAACAGACTGTTCAGTGAGAGGCAGGGATTCCCAGCTGAGGAGTGCAGGCCTCTCTTGGTGTAACTGCTGGGCTCCAGGGAGGCATGCAGGTGAAAGAAGGAACCAGAACACCTTGCGGAGGTGAGTGGGCTTGACTTGAGACATGGAGGTGAGACAGCACTAACAGACTGTTAGTGAGAGGCAGGGATTCCCAGCTGAGGAGTGCAGGCCTCTCTTGGTGTAACTGCTGGGCTCCAGGGAGGCATGCAGCTGAAAGAAGGAACCAGAACACCGTGGCCCTGCTGTCATGGGGCTAGGCTTGAAGGGTGGGGTGAAGCCCCACATCTGAAGGCTTAGAGATTGGAGACCGCCTTGCTGAGCCTCTGGCTGATGGGTCCCAAATCTCTCCAGATCCAGCTTCCCACAGACTTGCTGGGAGCCCTGGGCAAGTTACCTCCCTTCTCTGTGCCTTTTTGGATACTGTAGCCTTGTGCTTCCTTTCATATCCAAGGTTATGAGATGATATACAGGTATAAAAACAGGAAAGGACGTGTGTGTTGGGCACTTTGGCTGGGGGGGTGGTCGGAGCGGTGGCTCTGCCAAGCACAGTGAGATACCCGCTTTCCGGCTCAGCACCTGGGTCCTAAGTCTGTCCCCCCGTTACCAGGTTCCATTGCTCTTGAGGGATGCTATCCTAGAGTGGCAGGCAGCAGCCCTTTCCTCCACCCATGGAACCTAGTGTATGTCACAAACCTGTCCCTGAGCCCCCGAGCTCTGCCCACAGGCCATGCAACCCACCTCCACGAGGGCAAAGAGGAGACTGGTGCCCCTGCCCTCATCTC
>SJYC01053019.1:0-25479 GCA_006408675.1 Madoqua kirkii | reverse complement strand
GGGCCTCCCTGGTTCCAGTCCAGGCTCTGCCACTTGCGGTGCTCTTTGAGCTATAAGAATTCCCTGTCCCATCCCACAGCTCTCAGTGAGGTCGTGCTTCCTGGCCTGGTGGACACCGGGTCCTTCCCACACTGAGTATCTTGACCGCTCCACTCTTCTACCTTCCCAGCTTTGCTTCCTTCTCAAATCTTTCCCTTCCTCGCCTTTGTGGGGAAGGCCTGTCGTCCAGGACCTGCAGCCCAAATTCGCCTTCTCCCTTCTCCCCTCAGGCCTGTGATGGTTTAAAGTCTGAATCTTGTTTGTGTGTTTGAAACATTTAAAGCTGGTGACTCACATCTACTTTGTAGGGAAGGATCAGTGCGAGTGGGCTGAGGATGTCCGGAGAAGGTGTCAAGGGCTGAGTGAACAGTAGATACCAGAGCAGGGAATGAGCTGTGTGGGGCAGAGACAGAGGGGTGCATCGTGGTTGCAGGCAACTGGACTCCCCTTCCTCGCAGAAGTCACCGTGGTCCCCTCCCCTTGCTGCACTCACTCACATTCCCACTTGGCCAGAGGCCTCGAGGCTCCTGAGGCGGGAGGACACAGCCTCCATGCTTTAAAAATGTCTTTAGGGGAACAAGTGACCTGTCAGCCCTCCCTTTTCCCACTCCTCCCAGGACCCTCCCAGCCCCCACTGGCAGCCCAAGGCCACTGGGCTTCCTGGGGTAGCAGCCTGTTCCCAGAACGCAGTCCTGCTCAGTGAGTGGCAGGCGACACATGTCCCCTGGGCCCTGCCCAGCTGCCCATGCAGGACTCTCAGTGGCTGATTATTGGCAGGTTGTGTGAAACAAAATTTGAAAAAGAACGATCCTGCTGCGGGTGATGTTTTTCCTGGCTGATTTTCCTCTCCCACCAGCCTGAGCCCACCCTAGATTCTCTGGGCACCCCTGAGCCTTCTCCCCTGGCTCAGCCACTTTCTGTCAGGGAGCCCAAGGCCCCCAGCAGGGATCCATGCCCCTCTGGCTGCATGGAAAGTACTGTCATTAATTTTTGTTGCTGTTCTGTCGCTGAGTCGTGTCTGACTCTTTGCGACCCCATGGACTAGAGCATGCCAGGCTCTTGTGTCCTCTACTTTCTCTCAGAGTTTGCTCAAATTCATGTCCATTGAGTCAGTGATGATATCTAACCGCCTTTGTGTTAATCATAGCTACCACTTACCGCATGCTCGCTGTGTTAAGAGCATGGTGCGAAGAGCTTTATGTATGTAATCTCTTTAATCCCCCGCACAGCAAAGAAGTTAAGTCTTGTTGTTACCGCTGTTTTACACCTGAGTAAACAGTTTCGGGAAGGTCACATGACTAGAAAGAGGTGCAGGGAAGTTCCAAACAAAAGTGAAGCCCTTGACCACTGGCCTGTTTCTGAGGCTGTTGTGTATGTGAGGAGCCCCAGATCCCTCATATGAGATGGTGTAAGGGTGTGGATGAAATGCAGTGGTCAGGGAGGGCTTCCTGGAAGAAGAGACATCTAAGACAAAAATTTGAAGAATGACTAGGAATTTAGCAAGAGAAGGCAGAAGGGCCAGCGGTCCAGGCCAGGAGGGGAGAAAGAGGCTACGGTGCCTGAGTGAAGGCAGGTGGGGATGGGAATGCCACGAATCCCGCCTGTGCCCCACTAGGAGGTCTCAGGCAATGAGGGAAGTGCTGGCCTCTGTGTTCCTGGGCCTGGCCTAAACTCTGAGGGTTTAGGAAGTGAGGGAGGAGAGGGCTGCAGCCCATCCACATTCAGGGCCCCTGGAAGACCCAGCACAAGCCGCTAACGTGTGCGCTGTACGATGCTGGCCCCATGTGAGACGGGCCAGCCCCTGATCCCCGGCTGGCAGGGTCAGAGGGGGAAGTGCCCTCACTTGCCTACTGTGGTGTTTTCCAATATCAACAACCAGTTCTCTAACTCTCCAGACACTGACTGTGTGTCTAGCAATTCAGTTCAATCCAGATGCTAACTACCTGGAGTTAGGGTCAGAGTCCACAGATTTAGGGGCCCAGCTGTACTTTAGATGCTAGTGGTGAGTCCCAGGCCACCTGCATTCTGACCAACAAGCTATAAATCAGGGCTTCCTACTAGCCCTTCTCAGGTTCAGTTAGCTAGAATGACTCACAGAACTCAGGAAAATAGTTCACTTATGACATTTACTGGTTGAGTATAAAGCATACAGCGTACAACTCAGGGACAGCCAGATGGAGGAAATGCACGGAGTGAGGTCTGTGTGGGGGCGGGGGGGCCTGGGGTCAGGTGGAGGTTCCGTGTTTCTCTAGGTGCACCATCCTTCCAGCATGTGGATGTGCTCACCAACCTGGAAGCTCATCAAATCTTGGGAATCTCCAGCCTCCCTAAGGTTGGGGATGGACTGAAAGTTCCCATCGGATCACTTGGTCTTTAGTGATTGACCCCTTCCTGAGGTTTTCTGTAGAGGCTCCACTCTAAACCACCTCACTGGGAAAAGGGAACCCTCCTATCCCATTGGTGGGAATGTGAATTGGTATAACCTCTACGGAGAACAGTATGGAGGTTCCTTAAAAAACTAAAAATAGTTACCATATGATCCAGCATTCCCATTCCTGGGCATATATCTGGAAGAACTCTAATTCAAAAAGATACATGCATCCCAGTATTTATAGCAGCAGTATTTACAATAGCCAAGATATAGAAGCAACCTAAATGTCCATCAGAGGACTGGATAAAGGTGTGGTGCATATATACAGTGGAATACTACTCAGCCGTGAAATGAATGCAATAATGCCATTTGCAGTTACATGGATACAACCAGAGTTTATCATACTAAGTGAAGTAAGTCAGACAGACAAAAACAAATTACCAGTGATACTTCTTATTCATGGAATCTAAAATATGACAGAGCTGAACTTATTTACAAGACAGAAACAGACCCACAGACATAAAAAGCAAGCTTATGGTTACCAGAGGGGAAAGGTAGGGGGAGGGATAAGTTAGGAATTTGGAATTAGCAGACCCAAACCACTATATTTAAAATAAGTAGATAAGAAGGTTCTACATCACAGGGAACTATATTCAGTATCTTATAATAAACTGTACAGTGGAAAAGAACATGACAAGAACTGAATCACTTTTCTTTCACCACAAATTAACACAGCATTGCAAATTAACATACTTAAAAATTTTTTTAATTAAAAAAATCACCTCATTTGCATAAGCTTTCAGTTCAGTTGCTCAGCTGTGTCCAGCTCCATGGACTGCAGCACACCAGGCTTCCCTGCCCATCACCAGCTCCCAGAGCTTGTATAAACTCATGTCCGTCAAGTTGGCAATGCCATTCAACCTTCTCATCCTCTGTTGTCCATTTCTCCTCCTGTCTTGAATCTTTCCCAGCATCAGAGTCTTTTCTAATGAGTCATTTCTTCATATCAGGTGGCCAAAGTATTGCATAAACTTAGATGTGGTCAAAGGAACTCCTTATGAATAACAAAAGACACTCCTGTTGCTCTGAAAAATTCCAAGGGGTTTTGAAGCTCTGTGCCAAGCCAAATTCTGGGCACCAGAGTTGCAGTTGTTAACAAAGTAGACAGCTCTTTTCTTTACCAAGCTCCCATTCTGTGTATAGCTGGGCTGCCCAGTAGAAATCAATGTGAGCCACAAGTGTGATCTTAAATTTTCTAGGAATTGCATTAGAAAAGAAACAGGTGTGACTCATTTTAATAATGTATTTACATAATCCAGTATAATTACAGTATTTTCATTTCCACACATAATCAATATAAAAGATGAATGAGATATTTTATACTCACTTTTCCATACAGGGCTTCCCTGATAGCCCAGTTGGTAAAGAATCTGCCTGCAATGGAGACCCCAGTTCAATTCCTGGGTCAGGGCGATCTGCTGGAGAAGGGATAGGCTACCCACTCGAGTATTCTTGGGCTTCCCTTCTGGCTCAGCTGGTAAAGAATCTGCCTGCAATGTGGGAGATATGGGTTTGATCCCTGGGTTGGGAAGACCCCCTGGAGGAGGGAAAGGCTACCCACTCCCGTATCCTGGCCTGGAGAATTCCATGGACTGTATAGTCCATAGGGTTGCAAAGAGTCAGATACTACTGAGAGACTTTCACTTTCCATACAAGGTCTTCAAAAACCTGTGTGTATTTTACATTTCACCACATCCTTATGTGGTCCAGGGCTCAACAGCTACACGTGGCTGGTGGCCTGGCTGACCAAATGACCTCACAGCCTTCTGCCTGCCTCGTGGTTACTCCTGGTTTGCCTTGGGGCAGAGCAGTGAGCTGCCAGGGGCCATGGCACTAGATACAGGTTCAGTGGCCACGGTAGCCCCTACTCTGTGCCCCTTGCAGAACGTATAGAATTGGCATGAGGGTTCTTGACTGATGCTCTTCTTCTCTAACTTCCAGGCCAGGTGAATCGACTGCCCTTCTTCACCAACCACTTCTTTGACACATACCTGCTGATCAGTGAGGATACGCCTGTGGGTGAGTTGGCACAAGGGCTGGTGGGCATGCTGGGTGGTGTGGGGTGGCCTCCTTTCCCACAAGTGAAATAGATCTTAGACATGGAGATGATCATCCCCTTGCGATTGGAACCTCTCCCATGGTGACCCTGATGGGTATTCATATGGTCTCTTCTTGGTTGCCTCCAGGGATGGGGCACTCACTACTTATTGTGTTAGCCCATTCCAAAAAGACAGGAGGTTTCAGTATCAAAGATTTTATCACATTGAGCCCAAGTTGCTTGACTTTCACTTCTGCATTAATTCTGTCCTACAAAATGGCTTGTTCCTCTTCCTTGTAAAAATTTGAAGATGGAAACTCTTATAATTTGATTTGCAGCCTTTTGTACTTTTCTGTGATTACTGAGTTTTCTCTGCACTGGGTATGCCTGTTTTTTTGTCATTGAAAAAAAAAAAAAACTGTTTAGGAAGTGATCATGAGCATCTTGGTCTGTGCTCCTCACCACCTCCCACCTGCCCCAACTTCATACATCTCATCACCCAGGTCTGTCCTCGTGAGCCCTTCCTGAGGGCCAGGCTCCTTTACCTGCAGCTGGAGGTCGGCAGACGTAGCCCCATGGCCTTAGCTTGGCTCTAGGGATCCCGAAGCTTCTCAATAAATGGAGTTGAATTGATCAAACCCATCTTGAAGCTGTGCTGATGGGACAGCGCTAGTTCTGTGTGTGTGTGTGTGTGTGTGTGTGTGTGTGTGTGTGTTAGTCACTCAGTCATGTTTGACTCTTTGTGACCCCATGGACTGTAGCCAGCCAGGTTCCTCTATCCATCGAATTCTTCAGGCAAGAATACTGGAATGGGCAGCCACTCCCTTCTCCAGGGGATCCTCCCCATCCAGGGATTGAATCCGGGTCTCCTGTACCGCAGGCAGATAGATTCTTTACCATCTGAGCTACCAAGGAAGCCTGTGAGCACAGAGGAAAACCACTCCACGTCACATTCACCAACGCTCCCTCTTGCGTCCTTTCATTCTTGTCTGTTTTAGAGAAAGTGCTTGTAATCTGGGGCTTCTTACCCTCAGATCTGCCTGCTTTGTGGGTATCAGAGTGGAGCTGTGTACCAGGAGCAGTATACATAAAGGGCCAGCATGGTGCATCTTTCGGGAGCATCACTTGTACTTGAAAGTGAAGCAGGATGGCTTGGAGAGGGGAGGGCTCTGAAGATATTTAACTAATAGGTCGTTTAAAGCACTCTTTCATATATGTAAAACCAAACCTAAATGCAAAATTCTTCAAAGAAAATCTCTGCTTGAAGAGGAGAGCCTTAGTGGGCCCCAGACTCACCCCTGCTGTTTGCAGGGACACACAAGCAGCCCCCTGCAGAGGTCTTCCCTTCCAGTCTTCCTTTTTTTGTGCACGGGTGCCGGACACAGCGGGTGTGTTTCTGACTACTGTGGGGTTTGTCCCCATGGCCTGGTGATGCTCTGTTTCTAGGGCTGTGGGGGCCACTGTGTAGAAAGTAGCCTCTCTTTTGATGGTCAGCAGGCCACACATCAGTGTTGTGAGGCTGGATTTGGGGTTTGGTGATCGGGGATGTGGTGTTTGAAGTGTTATCCTAGAATGAGGCAGATTGCTTTTCTGGAATGGTCTCCCAGAGGCTTAGAGCACCTTCTGAGGGGTGGAGAGGATGGCTGGCAGTCTTCTGGGGACCGTGCTGAGCTGTTCCCCACAACTGAGTTGGGTCGGGGGTGTTGTCTGTGGGCTCCTGGATTCTTCATGGCTCTGCCCCAGACCAGACCTGGCATGGAGCCAGCAGCGCAGAGGCCCAGTGCACATGGGTCCATAAATGATGAATGTTAGCAGCGTTTATCACCATTAGAGGTTGTACCTTTTTCAGTTCATTCATCAGTTTATCAGATACAGACGGGGTGCCCCCCTGTGCCAGGCCTGAGTGCTGTGAATTCAGAGAGGAATTTGACAGACGGATAAAGAAACCAGAGTCATGGGTAGTAGCAGCTGCACTGGTCTCTGGTTAAGCCCCAGTTCGGATTGAAGGGGGAGGGTCATCCCCCTGGGGGCCGGGAGAAGCCACAGAAGTTTGGGGGAGGGGATGGCACTCGAGCGAAGTCCCGAAAGTGTCCTTTCCATTTCTTCACATGCTGTTTCCTGTGGCTTGTTTTTGTAAGTGTTTGTTTGAACCTTATCCTCCTGGAGAGTCCTTCAGGGTGGAAGAAACATATCTGGGACAGGTGAGGTGCCTGAGGCAGAGCCGTGGCCAGCCACTCACTAGCTGGGGCTGTTGACACAGAGGCGAAGGCCCCGCAGGTGAGTAGCGCTACCTCTTGTGGCCTGCACTGCCCCGCTCAGCCCTGAGTGGGGGGTCCTCTGAGGCCTGCGCTGCAGGGAGGCGGGCGGGGTGCCCCCAGTGAACACACCAGCAGGCCCTGCTCCAGTTACCTTGAGCCCCAGCTCTTGATGTCTTCTGGAGATGCTGACATCGGTTGGCCTCCAGGAATACCTCCTAGGACGCAGCCCATTGTGGCAGTCACAGCAGGGGTGTCCGTCTGATGCAGTGGGGATTGATCCCCAGCTCTGGGACGCTGCAGGAGTGAGAGAGGACTCAGTGAGCTGGAAGCAGCTCTGCTCATCTCCCTGGACAGGGCCCAGTGCTCAGCTGGCCTGCACTGTCCTGCCTGGCCCCCTTGCTTCTTTTTACATGAGGATGGCATAGCCCAGCTCTACCCTGAAACTCAGGCATCCAGTTTCTATTCCTTGCACTGTGGCATTGGGCACAGTGCCATCCCTCTCTCAGCCTTGTCTCCCCACCTCCCCAATGAACAGGCACTGGGAAGGTGGGTCCCAGTGAGTTTTGGCCCAGGCAGTCCTACTGCCGCTGCTGCTGCCGCTGCTGCTGCTAAGTTGCATCAGTCGTGTCCGACTCTGTGCAACCCCATAGACGGCAGCCCCCCAGGCTCCCCCATCCCTGGTAGCCCAGGGTATTGTATCTCTGGGCCCTCCGATAACAGCCCTGGAAACCTCCAATGAGTGCTGTCACCTACTTGCCCTGGGCCACTCAGAGTGGATGTAAAGTCACGTGAGCATGCCAGGATGCGGGGCTCTGACCAGCAGAGGCCAGAATGAGGGTAAGGGTTGAAACAGCTTGTCAGGGCGCCGGCCCTTTGCCTGCTGTGTGGAGTGAGGTGGCCTCGAGACTTGACTCTGAGGCTTGGCTCTCACTACCCTTTGCTCCCTGAATCTTGGTGCTCTGAAGTGTACAATGGGATGGAATCGTTTCCCCTCTGGGTCACTGGCATGTGTATATGCCCTGTTGTTAACTCGAAAGCCTCCATGCCTGCAATGCTTTGTTCTTACGTAAAAGAGGACTTACGTGTGGCCCAGGGATGACTGGTTTACTGTCCCACCAGCCACCAGTTTGCAGGGGGAGCAGACAAGCATGTAGATGAGCTGGGTCCAGTGGAGCGGCTAGTGCCAGTGGCTAGAACCAGAGCCCAAATTAGTCAGCTCACCGGAGGAGGCAGTCAGAGCTGTGGACAGACCAAACGTCCAGCTGGGAAGGTAATCTGGGACAGAATATCTGGCTTCTGCCTGGACTCTCAGTGATGGGGAACTCAGGATCTTATCAGGCTGCTCATTTGTGTTCTTGGAGACAGTTCTGGGGATGAAAAAGTCTTTGTAATATTACTATGAAACCTGTCCCTGGAACTCCTACCCACTGAGCCTAATTCTGACCACTAGAAATTTACAGAATAATAATGATAACTATGATATAAAAGGTATATGTATAATATATATTATTATAATGACAGTGTTTATTGAGTGTTCGAGGCAGTGTCCTGAGTGTTTTGTTTTTAAATTCCTTTTAAGAATGGAAGGAAGGTAGAGTCTGGCTACAGGCTCTGTCAGGATGTGTTTCTGTAATCTCCTGGGCTAGAGATTAGGCCTTTCATTCACCTCAAACCTTCTGAGCGTTTCTATCCTTTATGCTCTTGCCTCAGTTTCTGACCACAGCCCAGCGGCCCTGTGCTTGGGAGCAGAATGGGAGGGCACAGCCATCTGAAATCCCCTGCACTGGCTGCTTGTTCTGTCTCTGTCTCCTCCTGTCTTAGCTTCCAATTCCCTCTGTGTGATGTTCTGTTGTAGACCATCTCCCAGCAGAAAAAGACAGAAGCCAAATGAAGTCATCAAGCAGCTCTGCCTTCCCCCGGCCTGTTAACGTCTAGGGTCCCCTGGTCCTTGCATGTCGTCCTCAGACATGAACCTTAGTCACTGACAGCAGAGCCTGGCCTGGATGGGGCAGAGCAAGGGCACAGCGAGCACTTAATGGTCAGGCTGCTTGGCACTGCCCACACCTTGGCCCCGGCTGTCAGCAGCAATGGCTCTGTGGCACCTTTAGAATGAGGGACAGGCTGCAAGGTTGCTTGCTGTCTCTGATTGCCTTCCCCAATCCACTCCAACTACTCTCCACCAGTTTTGCTCATGTTGTGATCACCAACCACCTCCCCGTGGCTAAAGCCGACCTAATCCTCAGGCCTTGTGGCCTTTCAGCAGCGATGTTTATCTCTTCCAGGGCATCACCTCTAGCTGTGCCTTCTCAGTCTATTTCCCACACCACCCCCTGACACCCCAGCCATGGAGTGACTCATCCACTCCAGCCACATCAGTTTCTTTGAAGTTCCTTGAGCATGAAAGGTGAGTTCCCACCTCTTGCCCTTTGCAGTTGCTGCTCCTTTTGCCTGGAACGTGATGGACCTCCGTTGGTCAGTCAAGTTGATTCAGATGCTGCTGCCTCTGTGTGGCCTTCCTGGACTTCTCTGGGCAGGGTTCGAGTGCCGCTTCCTTTGCTTTCTCCTTCTCTGCTGGTCTAGTCGCAGAGCTGTTGTCACTCAGCTCCTCCTCTGTCTCCGTGTTGTCCCGTGAATCCTTCCAGGTGCCAGGCATCTCCGTGTCCCCTGAGCCCACCTCTGTGCCTGGCTCATGCCCAGGGCTCCAGGTGCCTTGGAGCAGGAGTGAATTCTGGAGTTTGTGAGTGGTGGGGGTGGGGGGACCTTCTGAGGCAGGGACTAGGGCTGGCTCCCTGCCTGCTCGCTATCCTCCTAGAGTCTCAGGCCAGGCAACCCTGCACCCCCAAAGGTGTTAGGAACGAGGTGTGGGTGATGACAAGGATGGCTGCCAGTGAGAGAGCCCAGGAGAACGTGCCCCCCAGATGGCACAGGTGCTGTCTGTGCCTGCACAAGTGAATGGCAAAGCCCACACTGTGCCAGGGGTCGTGTGTTTATTACTCCAGCTGCCTGCCGGGCCTGTATGTGACATATTTTCTAGGGACCCTCAGGGCACTGAGCTCTGGCTGGCCTTCAGGGAGGGACACAGAAGTAGCCCGTGACACCTGGCTTGGGGTCACCAAGCTGATTTAGGATTCTGAGGGGGATGGAGGGCCTCTAGTCCATCTAGCTTGGCTGGCACCCAACCCTCATTCTCCAGGTCCTAGAGGGGGCAGTGTTCCTCAGGGCAGGGTCCCAAGGTCACTCATCCTATCCCAGCTCTAAATAGCCCCAGTCTAAAGCCTCCCAAGCTCCCAGAGAAAAGTGAGAACCCTTTATCATAGCCCGTCATACACCGCTCCGTACCTGCTCCCCAGTCACGGGCACCTGCTCAGCACCCTGACCTCTCACCTCCATCTCACCACTACACCCTCGCCCATGCTGTTCCTTCAGCAGGGAGCACCTTTTCCCCTTCCCTGCCTGATGGATTCCTGCTGTCTTTTGAGATGTAGCTCAGATGCCACCTGCCTGGGAGGGGCTGTAGCTCTGTTTGCTTTGAATTTGACTCTCTGAAAGCTCTTAGCAAAGTCCTATCAGGGTTATTTGTGGTAACTCCCCATCAGTGGTTCGTTTTTGCTTATTACGTTAATTAATATCGACATTGCAATTCATTATCATTTCGGTATTTATGTGTAATGTAAGACTGTAGAACAATACTATTAGCTAGCGTTTATTGACTGCCAGCCTCCAGCCAGGGCCTCTGTTAAGCATTTGAAACGTGGGCTCCTGTCGACCTCATAGTGAGTCTCAGAGAGGTGTCATCATGTCCGCTGTACGGCCGAGCAAGCTGAGCGTTTTGGCACAGGTCCTGTGTGCCAAGCACAGTGCTTTGTGTAAAGTGGGCCTTAACAGATGCTGGTCGGATGAGTAGAATGAAGGAAGGATGAAAGGATGAGTGGATGTTGATGTCTTGCTGATTCCCCTCCTGTTGGCTCCAATCCCTGCATGTGTTGTCAAGGTTGGCGCACATGGAGCCTACTTCCCCAGGCAGACCTCCCCCCCCACCTCTCAGACCTCCAGAGCGTCCTGAGCCACAATTCAGGTGATAATGCCCACGCTAATCACCTACACGACTAAATTAGTCTTGTCAGGAGCCATTAAGGCAGGAGCTCGGGATTCATTAGGATGGATTGGGCCCAGGCAGCGCCTGGCACTGCTGCCAGTCGGTGCTGATTAATTTCTCTGCAAACTCCATCAATGCCCAGCTGTTTCGTCTGGACCCAGCGAGAGCAATTTTCAGGTGGGCTGACCCGCGTCCGCGGTCTCAGTAGACGGAGGAGCTGTGTGCCTGCAAGCACGCAGACAGCTCTCTGCCGGGGCAGCCCGCACCGGGCTTGGAGTGGGAGATGTAGGGCGGGGATGGCAGGACATCAAGCATGAGGTTGGAGCAGACACAAAGCGGGCAGGTGAGAGGGGGATCTGGGAGGGGCTTTCCTGCACCTCTCTTTGTACCTGGTGTCCCGGGAAGGGCTTTATCCCTCCCTGTGCCCCTCTCCCTTTGTCTAAGTAAAGGGAAGAAATCATCTCTCGGGAGAGGATGGAGAGCCACAAGGTGAGAATGATTGTTTCCTTAACCAGAGTGTTCCTTAGGACACAGACAAGAGGAGGTCATTGTCTCCAAAGCAGTTCCTTGGCAGGGGATGGTGGCAAAGCTATAGGAATTGAAGGGTTAGAGGGACGTGAACAGGAGGAATCCAGT
This sequence comes from Madoqua kirkii, assembly GCA_006408675.1. Lineage (NCBI taxonomy): Eukaryota > Metazoa > Chordata > Mammalia > Artiodactyla > Bovidae > Madoqua > Madoqua kirkii. Next base: position 13,981 of record SJYC01053019.1, on the reverse strand, counting down.
GGTGGGGGCCGTCCAAGGCATCAGCGAGGTGTGTGTTCCAAGCGTGGTTTGTGCTTTTCTGCCGGCCACCTGCACAGAGGCAATGTAGCTCAGTAGCTAAGAACAATGCCAAAAAAAAAAAAAAAAAAGAATGGCAGAGACAGTAATGTGTTAGGGAAAATCACAATCTGTGGTTGAAGTTAAGGTCAGAGGTAGACAGCACTAACAGCCTGTATTCCTCACCTTCAATGTTACCCCTCACCTGTGAATCCTCAGAGGGCCAGCAATGAACAACTAGGGCCTCCAGCGGGACAATTTGATAATCACTAGTCAATCACTCCCACTTTACAGATAGGGAAACTGAGGCCCAAGTAGGGAGCTTGCCCAAGGGCCTCAGAGAGTTACTATTGAATTCCTGCTCTAACTTCTTACACCAGCTGCAAAGGGATTTAAGGGGGCTCTGCCCATGCAGACACTAGGTACCTCTGGCCCAGGGAAGAAGGGGCCTGAGTTGGTGGGCTGTGAGCTTGGGAGTTGATTTTAGAGAAGAGGACTCCAGGTGCCTCAAAGCTGCCGCAGTCCGAGGTTGGAATGCTTAGGGAGGGGAGCCCAGCTGCTCCCTAAGGCTGTCAGTACTAGGTGAGGTTCTGGAGGAAAGGGGTGATTTAGTGTCTGTCCAGGTGAGCAGGTGCTGGACAAGCCAGTCTGGGGCCCTGGCTCAGGGGTGCCTTCACAGAGCAGGGCTTTCATGCTTCCTTCTGGGAGTTGTGGATGACTCACAGGACTCCCAAACCACCTGGGCGCCACTGTGGCCCTGCTTCCTTTCTGCCATTCCCCAGGCCAGCATCGGCCCTCAAAGGGGTTATAGGACAGAACAGTGTCCTTTTGGGGGGTTCTGGACTGTAGCCACTCCTTAGAGGTCCCTGCCTGGGCACATCTGGAGCCCGAGGCACACCCAGCTGTGGACTCTCTCTTGACACATGAGTGGGGTAGGGTGAGTGTTTCGGATGCAGCCATAAGGTCACTAATGATACGATGATCATTAGTGATCATGTCGTGCAGGCAGGCGTTAGTGGTCTACACTGCACACCCGTGCCAGGCTGTGCTTGCTGGCAGTGTGGGCCACACACACACTAAAGATAACTGGGAAAATGGCAACTATCTTTAATTACACACTTGCTCTGTGTCTAGGTAAGCTCTTCATACACATTGCTTCATTGAATCCTGTAGCAGACCAAGAAAGTGGGCCTTATAATCCTTACTTTACAGATGAGAAGGCAGAGGGCTCAGAGAGGGTTAGTAATTTGCACAGGGTCACACAGCTTGTATAGGGTGGAAATTGAGCTTGAACCCAGTGCTGCCTGACCCCAAAGCCTGTGCACTTAACCATAGCTTGGGGACTCTGCGTGGGTCATTGCTTTTAAGGAGCCCCCGTTTGGAGCTGAGAAGAGGATGTTGTGGTAAATGTCCAGTTTACCCCAGGCAAGTGGGAACTGTGAGCTCCAGGGTGCTGCCAATGATTGAAGGGAGGAAGGACTTCATTCTGGACTTGGAGAAGGAGAGGTTCATAGTGGAGGCAGCATTGAGTGACTGGGTGTACAGGGAGAACCCCCAGGAGTGGCATTTCAGAAGGCCACAGACCAGGTCAGCCCACCACGGGACAAGCAACTTGTGTTTTGTCTTGGGTGGCAGAAGTAGGTTATTGTGGTTAAAAATAAAAATAATAGTAATAATGAACTAGTACTTGCATTTTAATAGTTAGATTACTTGAATGATCTCACCAAATCCTTACAGCAGTGATGGGAAGTCTGCTCTATCGTGATCCCCCTGTTACAGACTTGGATCAGTCAAGCTGCTCAAGCTCCCTCAGGATTTGAATCCCGAGTTGTCTTCAGCATCCACACTCTTGCTACCCTCCCCTGCTATCTCTCAGGAGTTTTGAGGGTCTTTCCTCATTTGCCAGCAAGGAAAGGGTCTCAGTGATCAATGATTGCACACGGGAGAGGAGCTGGGAGGAGGGGCAGTTGCTCCCAGAGAGGGGAAAGTGGCCAGCACAGCTCTGCCTTCGAGTGCAGGCCCAGGCTGGGGCAGGAGCCTGGGTTCCCGGCTGGGCTCTGCTCCTGTGCAGCTGTGTGAGCTTTGGCAAGCTGATTTCCCTGTCTGGGCCTCACTTTGCCGGCTACTTGGACGATGCTAGTGCTTGCTGGACGTACCGTGCAGAGTTGGAAATACTGCTGAGAAACAACTGGGGAAACAGATGAGAGTGTTAGATTAACCAGGTTGCTAGCTCCCGGGCCCACGGCCTTTCTCATGATCAGCAGTGAAGGAGGTGGGGGCCTCAAACAGCTGTGCTGGTGGCCAGGCAGCAGGCACCCCCTTTAGGGAGGCTGGGGGGCTGGCAGATGAGCCTGGCTCAGCTGTGTCACTGGGTGAGATTGTGCTGAGCTTGCAGCCAGCCAGGAACACTTAGGCTCTCTGGGAACTAGCTTAAGGTATGATTTACAGGAGCTGAAAATCCTCCAGCTGGTTGGGGAGACAGTGGCAGGCAGAGCTGACTCTGAACTTGTCATCACTCCCCTCACACTGACTATTCTTTACACGGCTCAGGGGACCTGTGAGCCTGACTGTCCAACTACAGCTTAGCCCAAATAGATCAAGTCTCTGTGTCAGCCCTGGACCTGTGTCTGGATACTCAGGAAAGTTGTCCTCTGATGCAAGGATCTCCCTGAAGGTCCCCTCACCTGGGTGCCATCTCCCTCCTCCTCTCCCCCATCTGAGCACAGGGCACCAAGCACTGGGAGGGGTGGCACAAGGCCTGGCTTCTAATTTCAACTGTACCACTTGTTATCTCTGTAACCCATACGCAAGTCCCTTAGCCTCTCTGAGTCTCTTTTTCCTCGTCTGAAAATGGGGCTGATCAGCTTGCCCAGCTGACTTCACAGGGATCTTTATGAAAGAGCTTTGAAAACTAAATTGCCACAAACGTGGCAGACTTTGTTTTTATTAAGATATTTGTCTTGAAGTGCCTCCTCTTCCAAGAAGCCCTCCACTGAATCTTGAACAAGTATGGACCGCATGAACTAGCTACTTAAAAAAAAAAAAAAACAACTTTCTATGTCTCAGTTTACCTGCTTGGAAAACAGTAGTGATGATCACATAGTATATACTCATAGGGTTAAATAAGTTAACTTCAGACCTTGAGAACTGTACTTGGCACTGGTACATGCTAACTATATTGTTGTCATTGACTCTTGCTTTTCCCAACTAGGATAGAAGCAACTTGAGGATGAGAATGATATGCTAAGTGGCTCCACCCTACTGTGCCCAACAATAAAAAATTTGGTGTGATTTATGTGCTGCTCTTCTAAGGGCATCTTCACTTTGTAGGTGGGAAAGGCCCCTGGTCCCACCTCCCAGCCTGGCCAGGAATGCGCTTTGTATATAGCTGTCAGCCAGCAGGTAATGCAAGCACAGGGTGGACCCTTGCGGCAGTGGGCGATGCCCCATCTCACTGGGTAGTGAGCACACCCTCTTGCTCATGGACCCTCTGCCTCTTCCCCATGCTTTATCATTCCTGCTTTGCCCAGAGCTCCCTGCGGCAGCCTGTTCCTCTTCACACGATGTTGTCTAGGGTCTGAAGACCAAGACCTGCCCGTGAATCTGCTCTGTTTTCTCTGTTTTACTCTAGGGGTCCCAGCTCCTGTAGCCAGCCTCCAGACTCAGGACAGACTTTCCCACCTACTCTGTCTTGGTCACCCTTCTCTGTGCCAGGTGCCATGCCCAGTGGCTTTTCATGCCTTGCCCATTTAATCGTCACAGCTCCCTATGAAGGAGGTGGTTATTCAGTCCATTTTACAGATGAGGAAACTGAGGCTTAGAGAGATTGTCACCGGCCCAAGTTATAGAGTGTGTTGTATTCAAGCCCAGGTCTTTTTCCTTCCATAACCAACACTCTATCCTCTTTGCAGTTGAGCAGATCAGAGTAAGCAAAGAGGAAAACCTTCTAGCACTGGGGTAGAACAGGGTCCTCACCCACCATCTGTGGCCTCTCTTCAGCTTCTTCACCCTGCCCTCATACTACAGTGGATGGAGGGGAGGAGAGCGTCAGACTCTGGTTCCCCCTCTGCCTCTTGCCCTTGGGTGAGGGAGAGAGTCTTCCTCGGCCCTTTCTATCCCCCACACCCTGGTGTCCTGGTGCTGCCCTTGGACCCTCTGCTCCTGGGCTGCCTTGGCAGTAGAACCGTGTGCTACAACAGCCCAGCATTTCCTAGGATTGATTTGGTCTTTGGAAAGGATAATTCAAGATGAATATGCTGGAGTCCGACCCAAGTGAGATGGAGGGGTTTTTGAATGTTGAACCCACTTCACCGCATCAGCTGCTTTATGAGCTCTTCAGAAAACCCAATGCTGGGGATAACTCAGCTCTGTCGGGCAGGGAGGCAGCTGTGGGCAGGGCTGACGGGGCCCAGGCACCCCACTCGGCTCACCTGGGTGCCAGAAGTGGCTTCCAGCCTTGTTGCGGTACAGGTCACTGTCCTTCCCTCCTTATCCATCCTGTGTTGCCCCAGAAGGTGGGGTACGAACAGTGGTGCCCATCTGCTGGTTCCCCTGTGGACCCTGGTCCAGACTGCCTTGGACATTGCAGGTAGGGTATAGGTGAGTGGCCCAGAGCCTGCGGCTAAATCTCATTGATTTCTGGCAGCCTGTCACCCCTAGGGGCAGCCCAGCCCTATTGCTGGGGACACTGCCTCCGCAGGCTGACAGACGTCCCAGCAGATTAGAGCGGATCTGTAGCTGGGGACTCAGTGAACTGTTGGGGAGATGTCCTCGGGGGATCATCTTGCTTGGTGTTGACACACAGGGGCACAAGGTCCAGGGTGCAAAGCTCCCTGTGGGGCTCTGGCCGCTCACCTCACCCAGGTCACCCAGGTGTTTGTCCAAATCGACTACCGTGGCTGCCCCTCGATGTTAGAGGGCTGGCTAGAGCAGAGCCAGGGAATAGACCACGTTGTGAGCTCTTTGAGAGTAGGAACCCAGTCTTAAAGCCTGTTCGGTGGGGTCACTGGGATGTACTGGAGACTAGCCGTGAGCACCAGTGGCCTCCTTCTTCAATGTCCCTTGTGGAGTGGCACAAGGAGTAGCATTTGTCCCATGTAATGACTTAAGTGTCTTTCCCAGCCCAAGAGCTCTTTCCTCCCCGGGCTGCAAATGTCAGAAGGCCTTTTCTGAGGAAGAGGCGGGCATCCAGGATGGGGAGACACGCCCCACATAGGAGGGGCAGCTTGGGGACAGGAGGGTGCAGGGGATAGGCGCTTCCCAGGGACAGGGGTCTGAGTGAGGACAGTCAGTGCCCTGGGTGGGGGTGGCACCAGCATCCTGTCTGTCTTAACACAGCCCCCCTGACTTCCTCAGTCCTGCCTCTTCTCTCTCTGTTCCTGGCCGCATCATGGGATTCAAAGTCTGATGGCAGTGTCTTGGGATGAAAGCAATTTACAGACCCTGTGCCAGTTTCCCAGACACGTGACCCTCAGGACAGCGGACAAGGGCCACTTCTGCCTGACAGAGCATGAGATGGTGGGTGGCATCACTGACTCGGTGGACATGAGTTTGAGCAAGCTCTGGGAGTTGATGATGGACAGGGAAGCCTGGTGCGCTGCAGTCCATGGGGTCGCAAAGAGTTGGACACGACTGAGTCACTGAACTGAACTGCCCCCACTTTAGAGATGAGGAAAAGTCAGTGACCTGTCCAAAGTGAAAGGGTGCCTTAAATATTTGTATCAAGGTTTGAACTGCTTGGTCTGACCCCAGCCTGGACTTTTGGCTGCAGTGGCCGGCTGCATGCCCACTCCATGCCCACAAATAAGCCGTGGCTCTTTAGACCTCAGCTTCCCCATCTTGTAAACTGAGGCTAACAGGCTCATCCTATTTGTGATCTTTCCCTCCCACTCATAGTTCTGAACCCCCTGGGGGACTTGTTACAACTCAAATTGCCAGCCACACCCTCTAAATTTTTGATTCAGTACGTCTGGCTTGGGGCCCAATAATTTGCCTTTCCAACAAGTTCTTAGATGCTGCTGCTGCTGCTGGTCTGGAGACCACACTTTGAGGCTTCTCCCCTTGCCCCATTGCTTCCCAGCCTCTGGAATTGGCTCTGGAGTCCAGCATGAGTCCTCCATCATCCAGGCCTGCTCAGGTGGGCAGCCCTGGTAGCGGTTGCCCAGTGGGCCTCGTGTTGGGCTCTCTGGACCCATCTCTTGCCTGCCTGGCCATCTTGCAGGTCCCTTGGCTGGGACATTACCAGTGTTCTCTACACCTCAGTTGTGGCTCCTCATCGGGTAACAGATGTGTGAAACAGGAGGGAGTCTGCAAGGAGGGGCGCCACAATAGAGCCGAGATGAGATAGTGAGATGCCCTCAGCCCCCGCCTTTTGTGTTTACACAGAGTAGCCGCGCAGCATAATTACTCCTGACGGCCTTCATTAAAAGCTCTGGAGCAATTTACAGTCAATTAAGGAGCAGGAAACTGCTTCCTTCTCAGGTGCTCCCACCTGCTTGCGAAGGAGTCCTGCCCAAGAAAACGTGGAGCTGGTTTAGGGGCAGGGTGTTGTTTTAGGGTCTGTTAGGGAGGGTGGGGTGGCTTCTGAAGCGATGAACCTGCCAGCCTCCCGTCAACAGCCTGCATACCATCACCAGCTCCTGGCTCTGCACTCCCAACGTGGTGTGAGAGTCTTTGAGCTGTGGAGGGGGCTCTGAGGCCAGATCTGCCCCTGCCCATGCTGAGGCCTCAGGCAGATCCTTGCAGCCCTGGGAGCCTTAGTTTTTCTCATCTGTAAAATGGGGCTGATCCCATGCAATTCCAGAGCTATTTTGACTCTCCAATGAAATAATGAATGCGGTGCCAGGTGTGGGGTGGCAGGGATGGTCATTCCTGTCCCACCTGGGGACCTGCCCCAGCCTGTACAGATGCTTTCAAAAAGCAAAAAAAAAAAAAAAAAAGCTGATCAGATGCTGACATTCTGAGGTCTGAGGTGCCCCTGAGCCTGGTTCAGTGCCTGCCCTCACTCTCCAGACAGGAAACCAGAAGACATGTGTGGGGAGTGGGCATATGGTGCCTGCCTCTCTGGGTGGGACCTTCAAACTTAGCAGGCCTCAGATCCAAGGCAGAATGCTTCTTCTTTTGCCTGCGGTCAACACAGGGAAATTAAAATGTTCGCCAGCTGCATTTCTTTGGCTCAGTTGGTGAAGAGTCTGCCTGCAATGCGGGAGACCCAAGTTTGATCCCTGGGTGGGGAAGATTCCCCTGGAGAAGGAAATGGCAACTCACTGCAGTATTCTTGCCTAGAGAATTCCATGGACAGAGAAGCCTGGTGGGCTACAGTCCATGGGGTCACAAAGATGCAACTGAATGACTAACACCTTCAAAATAAAAATAGCTTCATTGAGTGCCATGGTTGAAGGTAGAGGAGGAGAATGAATATTTTTACAACTTAAATTACCTACTTTACTGACTAGAAACATGTCAGTGAGAAAAGTCCCACTGCCTTTTAGCTCCAAATATATAAATCTGAGTTTATTTGAGAAGTGGCAGTTATGAAACTGCATTCTGAAATTAGACCAGGGGCCACATTGAGAAGACAGGCTGCCTGGGAGCCTGGGTGCTTGTCCCTGCTCCAGCCTGGCACCCTCATTTGGTGAGATGACATATGAGTTATGACATAGGACTTGTGACAAATGCCCAGCACCGCGCCTGGCACACCATCAAGGCTCGTTAATCCCAGCCTGCGCTCACCCAGTTGGCAGGAAGTGTTGTCTTTTCCTTCCCAGTTACTTTCTGTGCCGTCCCATTAAAAGAATAATGTCAATGTATGGCAGAACCAGTACAGTACTGTGAAATGGAATAAGCATTAAACAAAAATAAAAAAATGAAAATTAAAAAAATAAATACTCTGAAAAAAAAAATAAAAATAAAAATCACACACACACAAAAAAAAAGAATGATGAGGGCTGAGGACAGGGTCACCCTCCCCCTCCTCTATCCCTCAGTCTCCCGTCTGAGCTTTAGAAGAGGTGAGCGAGCGGCAGGGGAGGCTGGTCGGATGGTGGAGGAGATTAGCATTCTCTTACTGGCTGGCTGACTGGCCAGAGTTTTCTCATCCATAAATCAGGACGTTGATTCTCTCATGGCAAAGTATCGGTGGGTGTAAAGGCCTCAGGGTGTCTGAGAGCCAGGCCCCTTGAGGTCAAAACATCTTCGTGTTGGAACTGATCTGTTTTGCAGACGTTCTTCTGCTGTTTCTCATTCTCGGTCCTTTCGCTTCACCCAGGGCAGTGTCCTGCCATCAACACGTCAATTCCCAGGCCTGCTGGAATTTCTCACATTGGCTGCTTCCTTATGACGAACATATAGTTGTTGTCCACCCACCACTCCATCTTTGGAGGCCTCATTAGAATAGTTAGTTTCAGCAACACGTGTGGTACTTATTCTGTGCCAGTAACTGCTGTAAGCTCCTTTAAAGTGAGGAAGGGTTACCATCTTTTCCATTTTATAGATGGAGAAACTGAGGCAGATGGTTGCAGTGACTCATATAGCTGGTGAGTGGGGGTGGAGCCAGGATTTGAACTTGGGTGGTCCTGCTCCAACAACTGGATTGTTAACCAATGTGTTCTGCTACCTCCCAATAATAGTAATGACAATAGTAATAAGTAAATAAATAAGTAATAAATAATAAATAAAAAAATTATTTATTGAGCACCTAGGAGGCACTTTGTACCCACTGTTGCATCAGATCTTTATGACAACTTGTCAGGAGGGTCTTTAAGCCTCTGTGTGATAGATGAGGAAACTGAAGCTCAGAGGGAAAAACAAGATGCCCTGCTCCCTGCACTAGTAAATGGTGGGGTCCAGACTGAACTCCAGGGCAGACTCTTTGTGAGTCCCTGGCTGCCTGGTTTTGGAAGATTGTCAGATAGTCATTTCCCCAGCCAGTCCTGCTGCACCTCCTGTTGCTCTGGCTCCAGGGAAGAGAATCTTCTAAAACCCACCAGTGATGAAGACTCGTCTCATCCAGAAGCAATTCCACCCAGCCTCACTGTCCAGAGCCTGGGTGAATGGCTCACCTTTACATTTCTGGTGATGCTGAATGAGGAATCGGGGTTGGGAATGGAGGGCGCAGAGGGGGTGGTCGTGCCAGACAGTGGGACCTCTCGTGGACCCTTTCCATCTCACTGATTCCTGACCCTGGCCATGTGCCCCATGTGCCCCTTCACTGGTGGCAGCTAGATCTCCCTACTAGTTCAACTGAAAACAAATGGCTGAAAAGCAAGTCACTTAAAGTGCTGTTATAACCAGACCCTTCCCCCGTCCATCCGACCCTGTCCCATAGAGTTAACCAGAGCTGCCATTTGTGGAGAGCCAACTAGGTGAGAAGACTTGATGTGCATCATCTCATTCAGTCCTCACAGCCACCTAGGATGAGGGCACTATGCTCATATCTCCGTTCCTGTCAGTGTGAGACACTTGAAGCTCGTGGAAAAGTATAATGCTGCATTGTCTGAAATGCAGTGGCTGCTGGCCACACGTGACTATTTAAGTGTACATGAATTCCAATGAGATAAAAATGCAGAACTCAGCCTCTCTTTCCCTGTGTTTCAAGTGCTCAGCAGCCACACCCGTGGAGTGGCTGTGTCTGGGGCAACACCGATCATGTTCCCGTTTTCCCTGCACATTTGGTTGGATGACGCTGGCACAGAGTCTCTCTGATCTTTAAATGAGCAACTGAGCCTCAGCATCCTGCCCCCGACCACTCAGCTGGGGACAGGTGGCCCTCTGAGGGCATGCCTGGTCTCCTCACCCCCTTTCTCGATGCCTGGCCCTGAAGACAAAGAACTTTCTCTCCAGGTGATAGCTGGAAAGCTTCAGGGACAGAGGGGCAATGTGACCTACTCAAGGTCAAGAGGCTGGAGTCCATGGGCTGATAGAAACCAGGGGGCTCTGAGTCATCGAGTGCCACCCAGCTCCCCAACCCCAGCTGGGCCAGCTCAGAGCTGGGGCCCTGGGGACCAGAGGCAGCCCTGCTGGTTATGAATTTTTACAGCTGTTTACCTGACGTTGTTCTGTCCAGGAATGAAATAACTCTCCCTACGGCCACTATGAATTCTTTGCTTCCCGGGGAAGGAAAACAGCCCCTGTGATTGGAACATTGTCTGCAGTCCTGTCAGGTGGCCGGTGGTGAGTGACAGGTGAGAGAAAGCAAGCAGCTGAAAGCCATTACCCTCTTACTTCAGTGGACTTGGGAAAATAGTCATAAATTAGTGCTGTGCGCTGAACGAGGGGAGAGGAAAAAACACAGGGGGGGAAAAAAAAACCCTGCTCCCTGAGAAAGTCATAATTTTCCTCCTGAGTGTGGGAGGACTAGGATGTTCAGAAGGTAATGTCTCAGAAGAGCCTGCTCGGCACCCTGGCCTTTGGCCACGGACGAGACCGAGCGTGGTGTGTGTGTGTGTGTGTGTGTGTGTATTTGTGCTCACACACCCATGGGGTCACGGTCCGCCTTGGTGGCTGCTGTTTATTTTGAAGTCAGAGTCTGGGGAAGAGCACCAAGGGTAGCCCTTGGGGGCCTGCACGCTCTCGGAGATTGTGGTTACTTAAAGCACGTTGGCTCTTTCTCCTTCGTGGGGGATGGTGGGAGGAGGGTGAGGAGGGGCTGGCACAGGGCGGGATGGCTAAGCGAGCCCCTTTGTAGACCAAGGAGAGGATCCCCAGGATCAGGGTTGCTGGGATGGGATCAGCCATCTAATTTCAGCGAGTTAAAGCTGACAAACCAGAGTGTGAACTTGAATTAGAACATTCTGTGGGTGGATAATGTACACCACTGGTTCTTAGTCTTTGGTGAGCCTCACAATCCTCTAGAAGGCTTGCTAAAACAAATTGCTGGGTCCCGATCCCTTAGTTTCTATTCAGAGGTCTGGGGTAGGGCCAGGAATGTGCATTTCTCACTACTTCCAGGTGACGTTGCTGCTGCTGTTCTGGTGAGCACGCTCTGAGAAACGCTGATGCATGCCTTCAAAAGAGTCCTTTCATGAGACCCCACTACCGTGTCCCACAATGTCTCCTGAGCACTCACTGGTGCTGGAGCAGGTCCAACAGCCCTGGCTTCCTGAGAAATCTGCTGGGGTAGGAGGGTCAGATGCTTCTCAGCTGACCATGGCCAGCCAGGCTGGACATAGTAGTAATGAGGGGCAAGCTGAGAGGACAGGGTGGGCACAGGAGAGAGTCTTGCGCTCGGGAGGGGCATTGCAGTTACCTTCCAAAAGTTTTCTTGTGCCTCTTTTTAATCCTTCCTTCTACCCCTCCTATGCTCCCTCCCCAGATAACCACTGGTCTACCTTCTGTCTCTGTGAATTAGTTTGCTTTTTCCAGAACTTTATGTAAATAGACTAATACTGCATGTACTCTTTTTGTCTATCTGCCTTCACTCAGCATCATTATTTTGAGACCCATTCATATTGTTGCTACGTCATAGCTTATCCATCTTTGTTGTCGAGTTGTATTCCGAACAAAGATAGAACACACTTTGTTTATCCATTCACCTGTTGATGAACATTGGGGTTGTTTCCAGTGTTTGGCTATTCCAAAAATAAGACTGCCATAAAACTCAGGTACATTATATGGACATATGCTTTTATTTTTTGGGGGAAAATATCTAGGAGTGGGATGGCTGAGTCTTAAGTGTGTATTTAACTTCTTAAGAAACTGCCAGGGAGGGGGGGTTCAGGATTGGGAACACGTGTACATCCATGGCGGATTCATGCTGATGTATGGCAAAACCAATACAATATTGTAAAGTAAAATAAGAAAAAAGAAACTGCCAAACTGTTTTTCAGAGTGGTTGTATCAGTCACATTCCTACTCAGCTGTTCCACTCACTATACTTGCCAGCACTTGGCACAGGTTGTCTTTTTTTTAATTATGGAAATATATATATGTATATAATACATAAAATTTACCATTTCAACTATTTTTAAGTGTACAGTTTAATGGCATTAAGTATATTTCCAATGCTATGGAAGCATCCCACTCTTTCCAGAACATTTTCATTGTCCCTCCCAGAAACTCTGTACCCATTAAACAATAGCTCCATTCTTTCCACTCACCTCCAGACTCTGATAACTCCATAATGGGAGGTATTTTTTATTTTGGACATTCTAGTAGGTATGTGCGGTATCTCGTTGTGGCTTTAATTTGCATTTTCCTATGAGGAGCTTCTCATGTGCTGATTTGCCAACCATATATCTACTCTGAAGTGGCTAGTCAAATCATGTGGCCATTGTTGAAAACAAGTTGTTTTCTTATTATTGAATTTTGAGAGTTCTTTATATATTTTGGATCAGAGTCTTTCATCAGATGGATGATTTGCCAATACTCTCGCTCAGTCTGTATCTCTCTGTACATTCTTTTAAGCTGTGTCTTTTGAAGAAGAAAGTTTTAATATATGCCGCTAGGCTTCTTGCTGGGCGGTCTACACTCACTCGCTCCCTGTTGACCTGGGTTGGTCTGCCGTTCGCTCCTGACCCTCCTGCATGGCTCCTCCCCACATTGCACTGACATACCTCACCCTGGGGCCAGTCGATGGGACAGTTCTCAGGCCTCACCGCTCTGACCTTGCGGCTCCTGGGACCCGCCTCATGTTCCCCAGGCACCCTCCTGCCCCCCTCCTGCCCCTCTCCTGCCTTTGTGACCACTCCTTCTTGGTCTCTTTCTTCCACTGAGCAGTGTTTCCCAGGAAATGTCCTCTGACCCCTTATACATGCTTCCCATGATGGGATCTCCCCCTCCACTTGTCCCATGACCACTTCAAGCCAGTGACACCTAGGTCGCTGTCTGCAGCCCAGCCACCTTCCCAGCTCAGAACGTCCGGTCCCAGCAATGCCCTGCAGCTGCTCTAAAAAGTCCAGAGGCACCTCCATTGTCCTGCGCCGAACACTCTGCTGTTTCCTGCTTCAGTGCCTGGTTTGCACACTTCTGCTGCCTAAGATGCGCTTCTTGAGTTTCCTTTCCTCTTTCTCTGTCTTCATTCATCTCATACGTCTCTCTTCCAGGAAGCCTTCCTGGCATTCCTGCCTCGGGGGCTCTGTCCTCTGGCCTCTCCTGGCCGGTGATACAGCCTTGCACCTGTCACTTTATGTGGAAATGAACTGTTTATATGTTTATTGGGCTTTCCAGGTAACACTAGTGGTAAAGAACCTGCCTGCCCATGCAGGAGACATAAGAGAATTCCTGCCTCGGGGGCTCTGTCCTCTGGCCTCTCCTGGCCGGTGATACAGCCTTGCACCTGTCACTTTATGTGGAAATGAACTGTTTATATGTTTATTGGGCTTTCCAGATAACACTAGTGGTAAAGAACCTGCCTGCCCATGCAGGAGACATAAGAGACACAGGTTTGATGTCTGGATTGGAAAGATCCCCTGAGAAGGGCACGGCAACCCACTCCAGTACTCTTGCCCGGAAAATCCCCATGGACAGAGGAGCCTGGTGGGCTGCAGTCCGTAGGGTCACACAGAGTCAGACACGACTGAAGTGAGCTAGCACATGTGTTTATTTCCTTCCCTAGGCAGTGATTGCTTAGAGGGCCCATATGACTTCTAACCCATGTCATATGCCCCACATATGTGTTCATATGCCCCACACCTGCAGGTGTGCCTGGGATGGATCCAGTGCTCGGAAAATGTGGGTGATTAAATTTCAGGACAGGACCCTGGGTCAGTCCTAAGCTTGTTCCTCAGATCCATTCTTGGCCTCTTCAGCTCTGCCCTTAATCACAGGGAGCTGACCCCATGGGCTAGCTTTCCTGGGTCTGCAGGTTTCTACCTGGATTTAGCCAATGAGGGGCCTGGCAGGACACTGGACAGTGGGGGGAAGGCTGTCCACTACTTGGGTGGTGGCTCCAGCTCCCACCAGAGGCCACAGCTCCTAGGCTTGGAAATGCTGCTTTCTCCCTTGTCCC
>SJYC01053018.1:0-54478 GCA_006408675.1 Madoqua kirkii | reverse complement strand
ACACTGGACAGTGGGGGGAAGGCTGTCCACTACTTGGGTGGTGGCTCCAGCTCCCACCAGAGGCCACAGCTCCTAGGCTTGGAAATGCTGCTTTCTCCCTTGTCCCTGCTCTGCAGAGCTGGCAGTGGTGGCTTCTTGCTGCTGCTGACCCCTGGGTCACTGCACCATCCCCTTCGTGGTCTCACAGCTCTTCCTTTTGCCGCCTGTATGACTGATTCCCTGCACTGGACCCCCTCTCTGCTCAGCACTGATAGTGCCTCTTCTTGGCTGGACCCTTTCAGATGGGCAGGGGCCCTGCTGCTGATACCGAGGACCCACCTGGTACCATTGATCCTGGGAAGGCCCAGTAAAAGGCAGGCATGGAGGCCCGGGCCCAGCAGGCTCCGACTTTGGCCCTCAAAGTCCTGCCCGGTACTCCACAGCTAAGCTGGGCCTGTATCGTTTGTGCTGGGGTCACTGAGGGAGCAGCTGAGTGGTGGGTTGAGCAGGCAGGCAGCTCCAGCACCTCCTGTGCTCTTGGCCTGGCCCCTTCATCGATGAAGCCTGCTGAGTGGTAAAAGCCAAAGTAGCCCCAGGTGGTGGGATAATAGCATCTTTAATTGTGCTCAAATGAGATTAACTTCTTATCTGACAGTTTGACATCTTTATTGTTATTAATGCCCGAATAATGTATTGTTATTTTTATAAACTCCATGGTGGCAAACATTTTCCCTTTATTTGGATTAAAAATAGATGTATCTGTTACTTCCCCTCATTACCCCAGCTGGGAGCAGGGTCTAGGGTGAAGGGAAGTCACATCTGCCTAGTCTTCTCCCAAGGGACAAGGCTCAGGACTAGTCACTTGGCAATAGCATAGCTAGGGCCTGGATGAGCCGAGGCCTCCAGGTTTCTAGTCACTCTTTGAGAAGAAAGGGTGCTTCTGGGTGACCCCTGCCAGAGGCAGTGTTCTGGGATACAGAGTGTGGATTCTGTCCTGGGCAGTTTCAGAAGAAAAAGCCTCAAATTGCAATTAAGATTCTCTGTAGTACCAAATAGATTGAGAAAGAAGATGTAAAGTGTAATTAAATGTAAACCATCTGGAAGAACTGAGAGCTCCCTTTGCTTGGTCATTTGTTCATTTGTAAGTTAAGCGTTGATCACCCGCCAGATTCAGTGTTAAATGCTGGGCGAGCTATGCGCCCTTCAGGTTGTTTTTTCAGGGATGGGGTCAAGGGAAGGGGTAGCATAATACAGAGGCCATGAGCATGGCTCTGGAGTCAGACTGCCTGGGTCCAGCCCTGCTACCCATTTATCCCAGGGTAGGATACTCAGCTTCCCTGAGCCTCAGTTTTCCTATTCTGTAAAATGGAGCTAATGAAAGTATTTATTTCCAGGGATTTGGGGAGCATTAAATACATGTGAAGACATTTAATGTACAGCCTGGAGCACATAATAGCCAAACAGTATTGAAGGAAGTTATTATAGGTGCTAGCCATCACTGGGACTGGTCTGCTTGGGGATCCCACAGCATCTGTGGTATGGGGATAGGTTCTTGCAGAAGGACTGCTAGGAGGTCAGGTCCCTTCCCTGGGAGGGAAGATTCATGCCCTTGCCCCTGGGGCTGAGAGCTGCTGAGGGTCAGTGCATCGGAGAGCCCTGTACTTCCTCCCCAGTGACCTGTTGCCTACTCCCAAACACCCTGTCACCTCCATTTACCCACTCATTAGCCCTGCCGACAAGGTCGATAATGCTTGCGCCTTAGAGAGCTGGCACCAATGTCTTTATCAAAGCCAATATTAATTTTCACTAATTAGGAGCTGCCGCTAATGAGCGTCACAGCTAATTTAGCTCATCTATAACCCGGGAACTGCGCCGCTCACGTGCCGGGTTCAGGATGCTGGCACCCATTGCCTCCCCTACCCTCTCACTGCAGCACGGAGGCACCAGCTGCCAGCATAGCTGACCAGCCATCTTGTTCTGCTGATGAAGGCCCAGTGGTCCCCATCTCCAGGGAGTCCTCCGGTGGGACTCGTAGGCAAGTGCTTCAGAGATAGGTCAGAGTGTGTGCCTGCTGGCCTGCAGTCTGGGAGACTTCCTATCAGGAAGGCTCTGGCTCCATTCTAATACCTTTGCCACCTCCTCCGGGAAGCCTTCAGAGACTGCCTCAGCCCACGGAATCTTTTCCTGTCTTAGAGAGCCTTGTCCTCACTGGAAAAAATGTTGGTAGTGAATTAAAAATTTGTCTATGACAGTGTTTGTCAGACTGCCTATTCCTGGGAGATAGTAGAGCCTGGTCATCAGGGAGTGGGTCACAGATTCTGACAAATAGCAGCCACGAGGCCTGTGCCTCAGCTTCCTCTTCAGTGCAATGGGTACTAGTGCATTACTCCTAGGGTCATTGTAGAGGTGAGATGAATCATTGCATTAGCTGTGAATCATTGCTGTTGACATTCCCAGTGTACGTCAAGGACCCATAAGCTTACATCTTGCCTCTTCTTTATGCATCCTTGCACCCCACTCTGTGCCCAGTACTGGATTTTCCTCAGAGCAGCCAGTGGGGCAAGAACCCTGACTGACAGGCTAAGCTCCCAGCGTGGTGCCAGTAATTGCCAAATGAATGAATGAATGGACTTGGATACTTATATCGCATGTGTGAGCCTTAGTTTTCCTACCTGTAAAATGGGTCCATCAGCCTGGTCAGTCTCTTAATGCCCTCTCAGCATATCTGTTTGACAGACAACCTCCAGTCCTTGGAGGTTCTGGGTAAATATTTGCTGAGTGGATAGGTGTTAGGCTAAGCTCCCAGCGTGGTGCCAATAATTGCCAAATGAATGAATGAATGGACTTGGATACTTATATCGCATGTGTGAGCCTTAGTTTTCCTACCTGTAAAATGGGTCCATCAGCCTGGTCAGTCTCTTAATGCCCTCTCAGCATATCTGTTTGACAGACAACCTCCAGTCCTTGGAGGTTCTGGGTAAATATTTGCTGAGTGGATAGGTGTTGACCTCTGGCTCTCACAAGGAAGACTGGAGCAGGGATTTATTTCCCCTCCAGGTCCCCTCTCAGCGCAGCTCCCATTTCTCAAATGGGGCTCAAGATCAGATGCCGGTCTGAGCTGTGTGGAGTAGGGCCACTTTACCTGAATCAGGCACAGCTCTTTCTTCCCCTCACCATCCCCAAGCCATCACTTCTGGGAAGCCAGAGAGGAGCTTTACCTGGGTTAGCCCTTGGGCGCACGGTGCAACCCCCAGGAGCTGCCCAGGAGTGTCCTCTGCCTCTTCATCTTCCCCTGGCCTCCTTGGTACTTCACAGCCATGTGTGAACACATTTGAGGATCATGGCAGGGGGAGAGGAGGGCGAGAATGGAGAGAAAATGGGGGCAATGAGCTCAGACTCTTGGAGAGATTCCATTCCTGTCTCTTTCCCTCAGATTCCTTCTCTGCAGCCTGCACTCTTGCTTAGGATGGGGGAGGGCCCAGGAGGGTGGGTGAGGACATCGTTTTTGCACTTATCACCTCAGAAAAGCGACCTTCAGGCCGAGCCAACTTCAGGGGAAATGCCTTCAGCCGTGACAGATTTGACTATAAATCTTTAGTATTAATGCCTGGTTCCCAAGGTCTGTCATTCTGTATGCCCGTGTGACAAGCAAAAACACCACATGCCCCGTCTGTCACCTGAGGGGTCCCTGCCTCTTGCTGGCTTAGCCTGGGGAGGGTGGTGGCTGGGGGTAGGGGTATGAAGGAGAGGGAGAAGGTGGGGATGATCGGTCCAGGATCTGGTGGTGGGGAGTGAGGCTCCAGCAACCTGGAGCGCAGGACTTGAAGGGTGGAGGCCAGAAGCTCCGGGTGAGAATGGGCCCTAATTCCCTGTCTGGGCTCCAGAAGCCTGGAGGTGGTGGGAGGAACAGCAGCCTGTGGGTCCGAGCCTGATTTAGCATCTGCTGGTGGTTGAGATGATTTCTGAGGTCCTCTGCCCTCGGGTTGTGTTTACACAGCTCTGACTCCCTAAGAGCACACAGACCTTTGGTAGCAGGTAGCTGTGTGAGAGGCCAGGAATGGGGGATGATCTGTCTCCAATTTGCTCTTCTGGCTTCTCTGCAGAGATTTGGAGCTGTAACAGACATTTCATAGCCAAATGGAAAACCACTGACCTGGCTAAAGGGATAAACGAGGGGACACGGAACAACATGTTTTCACTTTTGTGAAAATATAACACACCCACAGAAGAATGAATAGAACCTGAACATGCACATTAAAGAGGTTACATAAAGCAGACACCTGTGTGATCTCACCATGAGCATTGCCAGGACCTTTAAAGCAACCCCTTCCTGTGCCTGCCTGGCCCATTCCCTCTTCATCAGGAGTGGGGCCACCCCTCCTTCAGGGCTGTTTCAAAGTGAGAACATTCTCCAGAGAGTCTGAGAAGAACTTTAACAGAGAGGGGCCCTGGGAGCATCAGAGCTACTTTATGCTTGACTTTGAATGACAGCCTCTGTGCAGCATCCCTCATAGCCAGCCTTCCCGCTTCTCCATCTTCTCTTCCAAGGCCCACCTTCTACCTCTCTAAACATCCCTTTTTGCCTTCCTCCCTGCTCCTCTTTCAGCAGGCTAAAGAATGGCTCAGCAGCTAAAGAATCCGCCTGCAGTGCAGGAGATGCAGACTGATGGGGTTTGATCCCTAGATTGGGAAGATCCCCTGGAGGAGGAAGTGGCAACCCACTGCAGTGTTCTTGCCTGAAAAATCCCATGGACAGAAGAGCCTGGCGGGCTGCAGTCCACAGGGTTCCAGACAATTGGACGTGACTGTGCAGAAGCACAGCACATCATTGCTCCTCTGTGAATGCTGGCATTGCTCAGGCCCTGCCTTCAAGCGGCTTCCCCACACCCTCTTCAGCTCTTTCCCTGGTCCTCATCCCCACCCCCCATGGCTTCAGGTGCCGCAGGCAGGGTCCAGCATTGCAAACCACCTCCAGAGTGATACACATGTATGTCCACCTGTCCTGGACCTTACGTGATGTATTCCACAGGCACCTCCAACACAAGCCTAAGCCAGAATTTGTCTCTTGTTATCTTCCCAAATTCAGTTAGTGGGACCAGTTGCCTAAGCCAGAAATCTACAAAGCCAGCCTTCCTATCCCTAAGCTGATGTACTAAGTCACTAGGTCTTTCTATTTTTATTTCTGATATCCCTTCACATGTCCCTTTCCTTCTATGCTGAGCTCTTATCTCTACTTAGTGCAGGAAATCCCTAGCACTCATACCACATTTCTCTTGTCCCATGTCCATGCCAGACATCATTAGTCAATCGTTAGACTTTTCTCCTTTCAATGCAGTACCCTAGCAGCCACTTATATCAATCTGTCAGAATTGGTGCATGAGATGAAGCTGATTTGCTATCCATGGCCTGGGTTTCACAATAACTTCCCAACTGGTCTCCTCGATTTCAGTGTCTGCCCACACAAATCTTCTATACTACTGCCAAAGGATCTTTTAATTTGTTTAATTTTATTGAGGTATAGTTGATTTATAATTTTATCTGTTTCAAATATACAGCATAGCAATTCAGACTTTTTATTTAAAATTATTATAAGATATTGATCATATTTCCTGTGCTATACAACATATACTTGCAGTTTTATTTACTTTATACGTACTAGTTTGTAACTCTTAATCTCCTACCCTTGTCTTGCCTCTTCCCCCTTCCCTCTCCCCACTGGAAACCACTAGTTTGTTCTCAGTATCTGTGAGTCTGTTTCTGTTTTGTTATATTCATTCATTCATTTTGTTTTTTAGAATCCACTTGTTAAGGATTAACATACAGTATTTTCCTTTCTCTGACATTTCAGTAAGCATAATATACCCTCTGGGTCTCTACAAATGGCAAAATTTGATCCATACAAATGGTTGCAAATAGAAAAATTTCATTCTTATTTGTGACCAGCTGGTAGTCCAGTGTGTGTGTGAGACCTCTTCTTCCTTATCCATTCATCTGTTGAAGGACACTTAGGTTGTTTCAGTATCTTGGCTATTGTAAATTCAGCTATTAGCTTTTATGAAGGGTTGCAGGTGTCTTCCTGTTTTCATCTTCTTTGGATAGATACCCAGGAGTAGAATTGCTAGATCCTATGGTAGTTCTGTTTTTAGTTTTTTGAGGAACAACCGTACTGTTTTCTGTAGTGGCTACACCAATTTACATTCCTACCAATCATGTACAACAGTGCTCTTTTCTCCGCTTTCTCACCAACATTTGTTATTTGTGGCATTTTCGATAATAGCTGTTATAACAGGTGTAAGATTATCTCTCATTGTGGTTTGGATGCGCATTTCTATGACGATCAGTGAGTTTGAGCATCATTTCATGTTCCTGTTGATTGGCTGTCTGTCTTCTTAAAGTGCCTTAAGGTCTTCTGCCCATTTTATAATTGCTTTTTTTCTGATAATAAACAGTATGAGCTATTTATATATTTTGGATATTAACCCCTTATCAGTCATATATCATTTGCAAATATTTTCTCCCATTCAGCAGTTGTCTTTTCATTCATTTTGTCAATAGTTTCCCTTGATGTGCAAAAGCTTTTAATTTTAATTCAGTCTCATTTGTCTACATTTGGTTTAGTTTCTTTTGTCTTAGGAGACAGATCAAAAAAAAATTGCTGTGATTTATGTCAAAGTGTGTTCTGCCTATATTTTCTTTTATGAGTTTTATTGTTTTGTGTCTTACATTTAGGTCCTTAGTCCATTTTGAATTTATTTTTGTGTATGGTGTGAGAAAATGTTCTAATTTCATTCTTTTACATGTAGCTTTTAGGAACAGTTATTGAAGGAGAAGGCAATGGCACCCCACTCCAGTACTCTTGCCTGGAAAATCCATGGATGGAGGAGCCTGGTAGGCTGCAGTCCATGGGGTCGCTAAGAGTCGGACATGACTGAGGGACTTCACTTTCACTTTTCTCTTTCCTGCATTGGAGAAGGAAATGGCAGCCCACTCCGTTGTTCTTGCCTGGAGAATCCCAGGGACGGCGGAGCCTGGTGGGCTGCCATCTATGGGGTCGCAGAGAGTCGGATACGACTGAAGCGACTTAGCAGCAGCAGTAGCAGCATTGAAGAGACTGTCTTTTTCCCATTGTACGCTCTTGCCTCCTTTGTTGTAGATTATTTGACCATAAGTGTGGAGTTTATTTCTGGGCTTTCTACTCTGTTCCACTGATCTGTGTGTATGTTTTGGTGCCAGCTGTTTTGATTACTATAGCTTTGTAGCATAGTTGAAATCAGAGAGTGATACCTCCAGCTTTGTTCTTCTTTCTCAAGTTTGCTTTGGTTATTCAAGGTCTTTTGTGTTTCCAGACAAATTTTAGATTTATTTGTTCTAGTTCTATGGAAAATGCCATTGGTATTTTGATAGGGTTTGCCCAGGTCTTTTAACTCCTTTGTTAGATTTATTCTGAGGTATTTTATTCTTTTTGATGCAATGGTAAATGAGATTATTTTCTTATTTCTCTTTCTGATAGTTCATTGTTAATGTATAGAAATGCAACAGATTTCTGTATATTAATTCTGTATCCTGAAACTACCAGATTCACTGATGGCCTCCAGTAGTGTTTTGGTAGCATCTTTAGAATTTTCTACATATTGTATCATGCCATCTGCAAACAGTGACAGTTTTACTTTTTTCTTTCCAAGTTGGATTCTTTTTTATTTCTTTTTCTTGTCTGATTGTTGTGGCTCAGACTTCCAATACTATATTGAATAAAAATGATGAAAGTGGGCATCTTTATTTTGTTCCTGATCTCAGAGGGAATGCTTTCAGCTTCCACCATTGAGTATGATGTTAGCTATGGGGTTATCATATATGACCTTTATTATGTCGAGGTATGTTCCCTCTATGTCCACTTTATGGAGAGGTTTTTTCTTTTTATCATGTTGAATTTTGTCAAAAGCTTTTTTTTTTTTTTGCATCTTTTGAGATGATCATATGGTTTTTATTCTTCAGTTTGTTGATGTGGTATATTACATTGATTGATTGTGGATATCGAAAAATCCTTGTATCTGGGATAAATCTCACTTGATCATGGTGTATGATCCTTTTAATGTATTTTTGAAGTTGGTTTGCTAATATTTTGTTGAGGATTTTCACATCTGTATTCATCAGTGATATTGGCCTGTAATTTCCTTTTTTTATGGTGTCTGTGTATGGTGGCATCAGGGTGATGCTGGTTTTGTATAATGAGTTTGGTAGCATTCCTTCCTCTGAACTTTTTTGAAATGTTGTTCAGTCATTAAGTCATGTTTGACTCTTTGCATGCCCATGGACTGCAGCACACCAGGCTTCCCTGTCCTTCGCTATCTCCCAGAGTTTTTTCAAATTCATGCCCATTGAGTCAGTGATGCCATCCAACCATCTTATCCTCTGTCACCCCCATCTCTTCCTGTCCCCAATCTTTTCCAGCATCAGGGTCTTTTCCAGCCAGTCTGCACTTTGCATCAGGTGGCCAAAATATTGGAGCTTCAGCTTCAGCACCAGTTCTTCCAATGAATACTCAGGGTTGATTTCCTTTAGGATTGACTGGTTGGATCTCCTTGCTCTCCAAGGGACTCTCAAGAGTCTTCTCCAGCACCATAGTTCAAAGCATCAGTTCTTCGGTGCTCAGCCTTTTTTATGGTCCAACTCTCATATCCGTACATGACTACTGGAAAAAAATCATAGCTTTGACTATACTGAACTATTCTGTGAATGTTTGGTAAAATTCACCAGTGAAGCCATCTGGTTCTGGACTTTCGTTTGTCAAGAGTTGTATTTTGTAATTACCAATTAAATTTCATCACTGATAATTGATTTGTTCATATTTTCTATTTCTTCCTGATTAGTATTGGGAGATTGTACTTTTCTAGAAATGTGTTCATTTCTTCTAGGTTGTCCATTTTATTGATATACAGTTGTTTCTAGTAATCTCTTATTGTTTGTATTTCTGTGATGTTGATCATAACCTCTCCTTTTTCATTTCTTAATTTGGGCCCTCTTTTTTTGTTGATTAGTGTGGCTAAAGGTTTATCAATTTTATATACCTTTATAAAGAACTTTTAGTTTTACTGATCTTTTTTCTTTTTAAGTCTCTATTTCATTTATTTCTGCTCTGATTGTTATGATAGGTTTCCTTGTACTAAGTTTGGCTTCTGTTTATTCTCCGTTTTCTAATTCCTTTAGGCATAAGGGTTGGTTGGTTGAGATTTTCTTATTTCCTAAGATAGACTTCTATCACTATAAAATTCCCTCTTTAAACTGCTTTTGTTGAATCTCATAGACTTTGCATCATTGTGTTTATGCTTTGATTTGTCTTCAGGTATTTTAAAATTTCTTCTTTGATTTCTTCAGCGATCCGTTAGTATCCATTAGTATCCGTCATATTGTTTAGCCTTCACACATTTGTGTTTTTTTGCAGTTTTCACCGCCCCCCATAAAAGAGTCTTTTTAAAAGTACAAATGAAGCTAGGTCACTCTTCTACTGTAAAATTCTTCTGTAGCTCTTGTTTATTGGATATGCAGCTTCAGTGTTGCAAGATGAAAAGAATTCTGGAGATGGATGGTGATGATGAGTGCAGAACAATGTGGATGTACTTAATAGTGCTGAACTGTACACTCAGAAATGATTAAGATGGTAAACTTTATATAATGTTCATTTTTCTACAAAAAAAAGTGAAGGAAAAATATGAATTCTGACACAGGCTAATTTAGACATGAACCTTGAAGACATATACTAAGTAAATAAGCCAGTCACAGATGGAGGAATATTGTTTGACTCCACTTATATAAGGTCCTTGATGCTGCTGCTGCTAAGTCACTTTAGTCGTGTCCGACTCTGTGTGACCCCGTAGACAGCAGCCCACCAGACTCCCCCATCCCTGGGATTCACCAGGCAAGAACACTGGAGTGGGTTGCCGTTTCCTTCTCCAATGCGTGAAAGTGAAAAGTGAAAGTGAAGTCTCTCAGTCGTGCCTGACTCTTAGCGACCCCATGGACTGCAGCCTACCAGGCTCCTCTGTCCATGGGATTTTCCAGGTGAGAGTACTGAAGTGGGGTGCTGTCGCCTTCTCCATATAAGGTCCTTAGGATGGTCCATTTCATAGAGACAAGGTAGAGGAATGATTACAGGGCCTGGGAGGAGGGGGATTGTGGACCTTACTGTTTAATGGAAGTGATGATCGCAGAACACTTTGACTGTACTTAATGCCACTGGACTGTACATTTAAACATGGTCAGAATGGTAAATTTTATGTACATTTTACTGAAATTTAAAAATATATATTTTATGATTTTATAAATTATATTTTAAAATTATATAGGCTCATACATGTGCCTGCACATACATACAGGAGACCCAGGTTTGTTTCCTGGGTCGGGAAGATCCCCTGAAGAAGGGAATGGCAACCCACTCCAGGATTTATTTATTCTTGCCTGGAGAATCCCGTGGACAGAGGAGCCAGGTAGGCTACAGTCTGGACACGACTGAGTGGCTAACACTTTTGCTACTTTCATGCGTGTATATATATGAACATAAATATATGAAATCCTTTCCTAGCCCTCCATGGCCAACAGGATGAAATAGAAGCTTCTCGGCCCTAGATACATGGCCCCTCCTGGTCCAGGCCCTGCCCACCGCCCTCAGCTTCTTGATCGCACCTCCTACCTGCTGCTTCACTGTCCCCTTCACTCCTGCCACACCTGGGGATTCACAGTTCTTTAGGCACATCGTGTGGCCTCATGCCTCTGGGCCTTTGCACCTGCATTTCTCTTTGCTAGGAACCCCCACCCTGGCCCCTACCTTTGGCTACTTCCTTTCTATCCTTGAAGACTCTTATCTTCTCAGATTTCATGGTCTCCTTACTGCATCTGCATCCGAGTGAGTTGCCCCTCCCTGACCTCTTGGAGTAGCCTGCCTGACAGGGCTTGTCTTAGGTTCCCTTTGCCACTTGACTACACTCGACTCATCTGGCATCTGCTGGACCTGATGCTGTACTGGGTGCATGTAATCCTTAGGTAGCCCATTGGATGTTACTGGGGCAGAGGCTGGGTGCCATGCCTCCCTCTTCTCCATATCTCTCACTGGTCTCTGGCACTGCTGTCTATGGTTAGGGGCACCCCACATTCAGCAGTACATCAATAGCTCCAGTGACTGTGGAGAAATCCAAGAGCCTATTCCTAAGTTCAGTTCAGTTCAGTTGCTCAGTTGTGTCCAACTCTTGGCGACCCCATAAACCACAGCACGCCAGGCCTCCCTGTCCATCACCAACTCCTGGAGTTCAGCCAAACTCATGTCCATTGAGTCAGTGATGCCATCCAACCATCTCATCCTCTGTTGTCCCCTTTTCCTCCCACCCTCAATCTTTCCCAACATCAGGGACTTTTCAAATGAGTCAGCTCTTTGCATCAGGTGGCCAAAATATAGGAATTTCAGCTTCAACATCAGTCCTTCCTATGAACATCCAGGACTGATCTCCTTTAGGATGGACTGGTTGGATCTCCTTGCAATCCAAGGGACTCTCAGGAGTCTCCTCCAACACCACAGTTCAAAAGCATAAATTCTTCTGCGTTCAGCTTTCCTTATAGTTCAACTCTCACATCCATACATGACCACTGGGAAAACCATAGCCTTGACTAGACAGACCTTTGTTGGCAAAGTAATATCTCTTGCTTTTTAATATGCTGTCTAGGTTGGTCATACTTTTCCTTCTAAAGAGTAAGCATCTTTTAATTTCATGGCTGCAATCACCATCTGCAGTGATTTTGGAGCCCCAAAATATAAAGTCAGCCACTGTTTCCACTGTTTCCCTGTCTAATTGCCATGAAGTGATGGGACCAGATGCCATGATATTTGTTTTCTGAATGTTGAGCTTTAAGCCAACTTTTTCACTCTCCTCTTTCACGTTCATCAAGAGACTTGACCAAAAAAGAAAATCTTTTCCCTCCTTCTCCCTTTAAGAATGGAGAGGCTGGAAGGCAGTAGGCTGGCTTATCTGTCCCCTTGGTTCTTATGTCTATTCATAGGGTACATGGAAACTTAATGGTTTTGGTTTAGGGAAGGGAAGGGAAGGGAATGGCCATTTACTGAGAATCCCCTTTAAGGCAGGAACTTTTAGATATGTTTCTTTTCTTAATTCTCAGAAAGACTCTTAAGCAGAAATAATTGTCCTCGTTATATAGACGAAGCTCATAGAAGTTAAGTGCATTGCCTGGACTCATACACAGGCAAGTAACGGGGCCAGGATTCAAACCCAGGCATAGCTGTGTCCCAGATCCTTATGCTTCTGTCTTTCTTTAGGTTAAAACTGATCTCCAAACCACCCATATGAAAGGAAGTGGAAAACAACCCCTGATGTTAGGGTCTCCTATGCTCATTTCTTTCATCCTCTCTCACCTTTCCAAGGAGTGGTTCCTCCAGGTTCCTTGGGGAGTCTGCAGGGTGAAGCCTTCAGGAGGTTTGTCTGAAGAGTTGAGGGTTGGGGGTGAGCTGAATCCCTGAAGAGAGCAGGGGTAGTGGGAAGAGGATGAGGTCAAGGGTAGGTCTGTCCTCTGCCAGGGGACTTTGAAAGGGGGCAGGGGGGCTGGGATGTGTTCTCTTGAGCCAAGAAACTCCCTGCTCCTGTTAGTACCAGAAGCTCCACCATTAGGGTGTCATTCCATTACTACTACTACTACTAAGTCACTTCAGTCGTGTCCGACTCTGTGTGACCCTGTAGATGGCAGCCCACCAGGCTCCGCCATCCCTGGGATTCTTCAGGCAAGAACACTAGAGTGGGTTGCTGTTTCCTTCTTCATTCCATTGGGTCTTTAAAATTCTGATTCATTAAAAATAAAGCACTTCTGAGAAGCATCTCATGTTAAATAGTGAACTGGTTCTGTTCTGCAGGTGACAGCCTGCAGCTGCCAGATGTTTGAGAGTGGGGACTCACATCAGGGTCAGGGCTGATGACCAGGGCAGGGGAAGAGGGCCCTGGAAGAGGTGCAGGAAGGGGAGGGCGCCAAATGCTGTGAGGGCAGGTTCAGAGGTGTGCGTGTACATGCACGCACATGTGCATGTGGGTATGTGTGTGTATCCACAAGGGCTGGAGAGTCTCTGGACACACACATGGCTGAGATCACATACTTATTTCAGGGGCTTAATACGTTTCCTTCTTGTTCACACAAAATGCTGGTTGAGTGACCAGGTACCTGGCCCCCACATGGTGATTCAGGGATGCAGCCTGCTTCAATCTCATGGCTCCGCCTCTGTCTCCCCATGAAGCTTCTACAGTCCTCCATGGCAAGGAAGGAAGGGTGAGGACTCACCCTGCTCCTCCATGCTGTGGTGAAGTGACCCATGGCACTGCCTCTCTGTCCTATTGGCAGACCTGATTCCTGGCCCACCCAGGTGCCAGGGGGCTGTGAAAGGAGCGGGTGCATGGGTGGGGAGAGCAACAGGAGCAAGGGTGCAGGGGCAGGAGAGAGCTTTCGCCTGCACCAGGCGTGCCTGCAGGGAGCCACTGTTGTGTCTGATGAGGGAAAGATTGGAGTTGGGGTGCTGAGTGGAGATGAGGTTGCAGGAGCTGGAATAAGTGCAGGGAGAGCAGATGGGAGGAAGTCATGGTTCCTTCTCACACAGGGAGAAGGACATGGATGGGGGCACATTTGGTCTTTACACTCAGCAGCTCTTGCCAGCAGGCTGGCTGGGGAGCCACATGTTGGGAGTTTGTGCTATCAGGACTAACCTTCCGGTTCCGGCTTTTGGAACTAGAAAGTTAATGACTTCCGGGGACTGCCCCCTTAGAGGAAGATAGGGGTTTAGTTTCAGCCTTTGGTCATCCAAGTGGGCATGTCAAGATGGCTTTGTGAAAAACTGGGAGCTTACATGAAACAGCTACGGCAGGTGGGCAGCTGTCCGCCACACCCTTGGGAACCATGAAACAGAGAAGGAAGGGGTGTCGAGGAAAATCACAGCCCCAGGGAAGGGAGCAAGGATTGTGAGAGCATAGGAGTGGCACCTCTTCTTAGAGTCACTGGGGTCACTGGGCACTCAGATGCCCTGGGCCAGGCCCTGATCTGCCACGTCTGCCAGCTTGGGTCCCAGTTGGCAAAGAATTTGGTCAGTAGCAGCCTCTGAAAATGGACAATCAGGGCCCGGGAGGAAAGCTTTGTGAAACTGAAAGCTGGGGAACCACTGAAGAGGGCCAGAAGGAGGGAAGGACTTCTTGGGTCAGTTCTTCCCCTGGAATGCCGTCCTGAGCTGAGCTCCAGAGAACACTTTCCTCTCTCTCTTCAAGCTTAGTCTTGGGAGGTGGCTGTGGCGGGAACATCTGGGCCAGCCCAGGGTCTGACTCTCAGAGGGCCCCTCTTGCCTGTGTGGGGTGAACGAGCTCCCACCAGTCCACAGCAGGCTGATGATGCTCTCCCAAGATAGGGGGAGTTGGATGCTGTGGGCTGGCCTGCATCTCGCTGTTTCAGGGCAGCTCAGAGGTGCCAGGAGAGCCTGGGCCACCCTTCCTTACAAGGGACAGGGGAGTTGCAGCTGGCTTGAGTCACCGCCCACCTACCCACCCTCCCCAGAGAAGTGGGGGCTTGATGGAGGTTCTTTGCAGTGGTGGTGGTGGTAGCGGTGGTAGTTTAGTCACTGTCATGTCCGACTCTTGCGACTCCATGGTCTGAGGTCCACCAGGCTCCTCTGTCTATGGGATTTCCCAGGCATGAATACTGGAGCAGGTTGCCATTTCCTTCTCCAGGGGATCTTTGCAACCCAACGATCGAACCTGCATCTCCTGCATTGCAGTCAGATTCTTTACTGACTGAGCCACCAGGGCAGCCAAGTCCTGGTTGCCCCATTCTGTGCACTCCCTGCCTGCAAGGCCTCATTCCCAGCAGCTTCCAGAAGGTCCCCCCCCTCCATTGTCCCTTCTCTCCTTTCCCTTTGCGTTTCTTTACCTCCTCTAGTATTGAACCTCCAAAGTACAGTTCACAGGTGTTAAAGACCTCAAACCCAGAATCCCTTGTGGATCCACCTCTTCCCCACCCACCTCAGTCCCTATCCCAGGAGAGAAGCATCTCTGTCCTCTCTCAGTAACAGAGCTGCTTTCTAGTTGATGCCAGAAGTTTCTGGCCCCTTGGAAAGCCTCTTTCCTCTAGGCCAAGGCAGACAACGGAGGCCAGGGGAGGTGGAAACACCCAGTGGGGAAGAAATAGGCCACCTCCCCAACCCCAGGAGAGTGCTGGTGGGACAGAGGCTCCAGTGCTCGGACCACACAAGCCAGGCTGCACTGCTGGGCAGCTGCAGGGCCAGGTTGTTGCTAACGCCTGGTGGTTTACATCAGATTTCTTACTTCCAGAAAGACCTGAGGACTCAACAGGAAAAGCCCAGTGTGACTGGAGACTCAGGGGAATAAAGCATCGCAGCGATCTAGGGGAACCCAAGGGATTAGGTGGCTTCAGGTGCCCGAGTTGAGCAGATTACAGCACTTGGGGCACTGGCATTTGGCCCTAAGTGTCCTGACAGTTAAATCCAAAAGGGAGCCTTGCTGAAGTGTTTCCAGGCAACAAAGCACGTGCCCATTAGTCTAGAGAGGCAGTTCTTCTCTCTGGAAGCAAATCTCAAGCAGGAATTGATCATGTGGGTCTTGGTACTAAAGGACATCGAGGAGTACAGTCCATAGTGTCTTCCAGGAAGTTTTTGCAGGAGATCTGAAATGCTGCTCACCTGTCCTACATTGACCATGGAGGAAGGCAGGGGCCTAATGATAAATCACAACACAGCAGAGATTCAGACTCCATGTGGGGCTGGGCTGGGGCCGTGCTTTCTGCAACATTCCCTTGATAGGGTCTAGTCCTTAGGACTTGGCCACCCATCTGGTATAACCGTCCACTGCTCAGGCTGTGAAATCACACCCTCACACCTGCCATGGGTGACCTTCAAGATGTTCCTAACCTTTCCAGAGTGGGACACACCAAGAAGAACAGACAGTATCCTGTCATGGAGCCAGAGCAGGTCCTGCAGATTCTCTGGTGGGTGGGATTGGGCTTTTGTGGGAGGGGCCAGGGCAGGGAGGTGGCGAGGGTCTGGGACAGCCTCACTTTCTTGGAGTTTCAGTGTTTTAACAACTGATGTGACTGTCTGGGAGCATCCCAGTGGGCGCTTAGCCCTGCCCCCCTTCTCATTCCCTTCTGTGCTCCATTCCCAGCATCCTTCACAGACTTGGGTACCTATCATCCCCCTCCTTCATACGGCACCTCTATCCTGGCACCTGCTCTCACGTGCAGGTTTGCCTTTCAGCCGTGGGAAGGAGAACTCCCCATCCTTCCCTGGGCCTCCTCTGCCCTCAAGCGCTCAGCCTTTTGTGTGAATTAGCTGATTTAGTCCTCCTGGTAGGCTATGTGGTGGTGTGGTTTTCACTCCCATTCTATAGGCAAGGACAATGAGGCCTAGAGTGTTTACGTTGTAGTCATGGTACTGGGTGAAGCAAAAATTACTGTTGGTGTATTTGCTAACTTACACATATCATCTGTGTCTCCACATTCACACTACTGCACACATGCATGCACACACCCTCTCATGTGCACACTTTTGCCTCGTTGCTGTCTGAGCTCCCAGAGAGTCGCTGGCTCCTGTTCTGCAACTACATGCTCCTGTCAAACCCGCGGTTCTGGGATCCTCTGTTTCCCCACATCTCCCACGACCACGGGGCGTGGCTGTGGCTCTCCTGGGGCCTGTGCCTGGAAGTTGGGGGAGGGGCCTGCGGCACAGCGGTCCCATTACTCACAGGTGGGAGGATGTGAGAACAGTCAGGCCACTCTTAAACGTCTCTCCACGTCGTCCTCATTAATAACTGTAATGCCAGCATCACTCGCTCTTAAATAGCCTCATTTATCAACAAGCAATTTGCCGTGGTGAGGTGGCAGGGACGCAGATAAGCAGACGGGGCCGAGGTGCTTGCAAGACACCTGCCAAGTGTCTTCCTCTCTCCTCCTCCATCTCCAGAGCAGTGGGAGGAAGAGGAGGCGATAGGTAGGAAACTCAGTGAAAGGAATATTCCAGCCTGGAGAGAGGCTCACAGACTCACCTATTTTTCTAAACACAGAGGACTTGGCTGGTATGGGACAAGCATGGCTGCTGGCAAGACTGTTTCCTCTGGTCCCCAGAGCTTGTGTGGCACTCACAGGCCGTCCTCTGTCCTAGAGACACATGCCTGTCTGTCTGACTGCCCCTGGGCTGAGAGTCAGGGGGTCAGAGCCCTGCTCTGCCACTTCCAGGTGATGACTTTGGGGACACCGTTTAACTACCAAGCCTGTCATCTCTAAACCTTAGCAGTGATGGTGAGCATCCCTGTCTTGTTTCTGGTCTTAAAAAGTCCATTAAGTATAACGCCGGCTATAGATTTTTGCTATCCAGATTCTACAGCATTGAGGAAGTTGTCCTTTTATTCCTTGTTTGCTGGGGTTTAATTACAAATAGGTGTTGCTTTCAATCATATGCATTGACAGACTCTCCTTCTGTACAATGGATACCTTGTAGCCATCATGGGGATTGAATGAATAATTTACACAAAATTTTCTTGTACACTCACCAGAGTTCTGTTACTTAGGAATTTATCTGGCTACAAGTTACAGAAAATTGGCTGACTGTGGTATAAACCAATGGGGGCTTGTGTCCTCCTTAGAAGGAGGCCTGAAGGTGGGTGGCTGCTGGAACCGGTTCGCTAGTGGATGAGCAACACTGTCAGAAACCCAGGTTCTTTCTTTCATTGCCCTCCCGCAGTGACCTTTTGTCCTCAGCTGCCCCATCCTCAGACATCACCTCTGCCTCTTTATTCCAGGAAGGAGCCAAAGCCTTTGCCTTTGGCATGTCTTTGAGAAAACCTTCCCACTTGCTCCCATGAAGACCTCCCCTTAGATCTCACTGGCCAGAATCTTCCAGGAAAGTGAGCCTATTTGACTGCTTTAGCTTAGTCCTGATTCTGAGGCCAGGAATGGTTCTGCCTCTCTGGAGTCATGTGGACTGCACTGGCCGCCTGAAGGAAATGAAGTTGTGAGGGCAGAGATTGCTGTGTGGACAGAGGAGGTTGTGTGTGTGGAGTGGGCACGGTATCCGGGCAGGCACACTGCCAATTGTCACTTGGGTGGCGAGGACTGGTTTGGAACCCACTGCTCTAGGTGCTCTCCAGGTGACCCTGCGTCTTGCTTGCCCAGGATGCTCAGATTCTATGACAAAGCCAGGAGTAAGCTGGAGGCATGGTCTGGACTTCAAATGCCAGGATACATGGACCCAAGCAGCACACAAAAGTGAAAGTCGCTTAGTCGTTATCCGACTCTTTGCAACCCCGTGGACTATACAGTCCATGGAATTCTCCAGGCCAGAATACTAGTATGGGTAACCTTTCCCTTCTCCAGGGGACCTTACCGATGCAGGGATCAAACCCAGGTCTCCCGCATTGCAGGCGGATTCTTTACCAGCTGAGCCACACCAAAAGCCACGGATAAATCTGACTTATCTTCCTGGAGTGCTAATTTTACTTGACCCTGGGATGGAGAGGGAAAAATTTCATATAAAAATAAACATCATTACCTTATGGAGTAGAATGCAGAATTTATAGATTTTTAAGATAGGCCCAGTGGACTCTAATCTCCTTGAAGACCGCCATATCTGTCCTGTTCAGTGTTATGTAGGCTCTCAAGTGCAGCTTTATTGAGTGAATAAATGAGGGAACTAAGATACAAATAAATGAAATATCAAACAGACTTTGAATTAATTTCATCTTTGGGATCTACTTCTTTAGTCTGCACATCTTCAAGATCTCCCAAGACACAAGCTCACATCTCCTCTTGTTTCTAGGGTTATTTTGGTGTGAAGCACTGAATTATCTGTTGGAGACTCCAGCACTCTGGGAATACAGAGGAGAGGGAGGCAGAGAATGCAGGAATATCAGAGAAGGCTTCCTGGAGGAGGTGGGCCTTGAGCTGGAAAAGAGGAGGAAGAGTATGCCTCTGTAGCCACAGGACCAGCCTAGAGCCGAGGATAGGAGGGGAGGCTTGAGATGGGATAAATGAGCCGGGCTTAACTGCGGTGATATGGCTTAAGGTGGCCACTCTGTCTACCAAGGTTTCCCCACGTATCATCTCACTCCAGGCTTCCAACAGAGTAGGCTTAGTATCGTAGTCCTCCTTGTATAGGTAAGAAACAGAGTCTTAGGACATAGCTGCAGTTACATAGTCAGTAAGGGGGAGACTCAACTTGAACGTGGCATGGCGAACACCAGCCCTGCTGCTCTTGGACCATATCTCACTGCCTCAGGCCAGGCTCCCTAGAAAGAGACTCTGAGATGAAGATGTGTATGCTGAGGTTACTGGGTATACAGGAGTGAAGGAAGCAGGACTGGCCAGAGGGAGAGTCTGGGCGGGGCTGCCCTTGCAACAGCCACCTCAGCTAATCCTTTGGGGAGTTCTGGGGCTGGGATGGTCCAGCTCCAGATGAGGGGCTAGGATGGTCCAGCTCCAGATGAGGGGCTGGGGTGGTCCAGCTCCAGATGAGGGGCTGGGGTGATCCAGCTCCAGATGAGGGGCTGGGGTGATCCAGCTCCAGATGAGGGGCTGGGATGGTCCAGCTCCAGATAAGGGGCTGGGATGGTCCAGCTCCAGATGAGGGGCTGGGGTGATCCAGCTCCAGATGAGGGGCTGGGGTGATCCAGCTCCAGATGAGGGGCTGGGATGATCCAGCCCCAGATGACGGGCTGGATGAGGCAGGGGGCCAGGCCTTTGTCCCCTCTATCAGTCACTCACTGGGCGCAGACTGTAACCTTGGGCCAGCCATGTGCTTCATAGCCTCCCCCTCTTGGCAGATGCTGCTGCTGTCCCTCACGCCTCAAAGTATATCTGTAACACATTGCTCCCTCTGCCTGGAATTGTCCTTTCCTTCATACTGACGAACTCCAGCTTATCCTCCAGGTTCACAGACCATTTCCTTTAGCTCTAAAATCTGTTTGAAATAGAACAAAGTACAGGACAGTAGATGCCCACTTCTTTACCCCCCCCAAAAAAGAGAGAGAAACAAAAATATATATACAGATATATCTGTATATATGTATACACACATACTTGCTTATCTAGACATAATATAAACATATCTCTGGAAAGATACATAAGAAACTGCAAACAGCAGGTGCTTGCAAGGTAAGGTCCATGTGGGTGGGGGCTTTTTGTGCCTTACAAAGTTACAGTGATGTAAATTACTCTAACGACTCTAAATTAGGGCCAATTATTTAATAAATAGTAAGCTTAGTAAATAAATTTAGTGAGTTTAGTAAATAAGTAGTAAATTTAATAAAAATAAATCATTATTAAGAACACAAGAAGGAAAAGGATGGTTAAATCATTTGCTGGGGTAGGGCCTAGCTGCTGACTTTTCTCTGTGTTGCATCTGACCACTGTAATTAAATCCCGGTGTAACTATTTATTTAGAGTCCGTCTCCACCTGCAGACTGTAAGCTCGGTGAAGGCCGTCTTGTCCACCACGGTCACCCAGGGTGCTGCACACCTAATGAGCAATTGAGGACTGGCCACGTCCTCAGGCTGGCCGCTGCTTCTCCTTCACCTCTCTCCTTCCCCTCCCTATGCATAAAAATGGCCCGCTTTCTTTCCAGTGTTGCTTATTAATGCTCTTTATGATCACTTATGCAACCAGCCTAGAGGCCCTTTGCATAATATATCCATCCTGTGCACAGGGTGGCGAGGCGTTGCATACATCACGTGCAGGCATCTGCATTCCCTGGGCCACGGTCCCCACCCTTGTCTGTACCTTCCTGAGAATCTCAACTACTCTCCACTGGGCAGCTGCCCCATGCCCTGCAAGAGACTCGGAGTCAGGCTCTCGAGCGCCATGCATGGACTTGTTCTCTCCTGGGCCGAGTGCATCCTCTGATAGCAGCCAGCACACGCATCTTTCCGGGTGGGTCAGGGATGCCGCCCCACTCCTCCCACCCCACCCCAGGAGGTGTTTGAACTGAAATATGGAGGAGAAGGCATATACTGGGAGGAAGGAAGTGAAGGCCCTCCAAACAGGAGCTTTGGCCTTGTACCTTCTCCTGCACATAGGGTGCTATGAGTTTGGGTACAGTGCTCAGACAAAAAGATGGGAAACTTTCCCCCGGGAATGAAGGCTGCCCGCCAGTCCTGGGCTTCCCGGTGTTACTGCAGTAACACAGAGCTTTTTTCCCACGCTGCCCTGGCTCCTTTACCATCCCTTACTCTGTCACTTGCTTAGTCATCTGTCTCCGCCAGCTAATAGTGTACACCCGTGATTTAACCACTTGCATTTTGTTCCCACACTGGCTTTATTTAGCCTACCCGGGGATTCTTTAAACCTCTGATTGGTGCCGACACCTAAACACTGGGAAATTTTATATCAAAATGTGGATTTCCAGTTTCATTGATTGGATCTGGCAACGATCAGATAGCTGCCCCCTTGAGATGAGTGCCCTGCAATTCAGCATAATCCTCACCTGAACTTCTTTGTTCATCTCTGTCTCCAGTCTGACTCCTAGTGACATTTAACTATGACTTCGTTGCTTCCTAAAGAGACTAATTAAATAACCTGAGTACGTCTTTGTTTCACTATTGTTCTTAAAAGGTGTTTTTGCTTCATAGGGAAATTCTAGGTTGGCATTTACTTCCCCTAAGCATGTTAAAGGTATCAACCTATTGACTTGGGTATCCATTGCTGTATTTGGGAAATTAATTCCAGTTTAAAATGTTGGTTCCTTGGTGGTAGCCCTGATTTCTTCTCTGGTTGCATTTAAGATGCTCTGTTTTTCTTTGGTGTTTCTGTGGTTTTGCTGTGACCTATCTGGTATTAATTGCTATGTATTTATCCTGCTTGAGTTTCACTGGATTTCCTGAATCTATAGATTTGCAGTCTTTGGTCAATTCGAGAACATTAGCTCTTTGAATATTGCTTCTGTCCATTCTTTGCTTCTGGAATCAGTTAAATGTAGGTTAGACCTTTCAGTTTTATCCCTGTGCTTACCTTCTTGTTCTATTTTCTATCTCTGATGCTCTGTGCTACATTCTAGATAATTTCATCAATTTTATCTTTCAATTCACCAGTTTTTTTTTTAAGCAGGCTCTAATTTTCAGTAAAACCAACGCTTTTGAAACTTTGATGATCACAGTGCTTTCTAGGAGCTCTATTTGATCCCTTCCTTACACATACTTACTCTTTGTTTTTACTGGCAAGCCCCTCGTCTGTTTCTTGAAGCACAGTGAACATTTAATGTTTCATGCCTGATAATTCCAAGATTTAAAGTGGGTGAGGTCTGATTACTATTTTTTCTTCAGGTTTTCAGTCATGATATTTAGTGTGTGTGTGTGTGTGTGTGTGTGTGTGTGTGTGTGTGGATTTTGACTGCAAAATCCTCATTTTGGTTGGCAGTGTGAAGGAGGGATTCTTTTAAGACCTGAGAGTTTTAGGTCAGTCATTCCAGAGAGGATTTGTATTTGTCTTATTAAACATCTAGGCTTGCTATTTGTCTGGGACCACTTTAAATGCAATATTTTGTTTAAGGAGTTTTGGACACACAGACAAGGTGAATTTGACTGAGATGCATCTGGGAGCATCTGTGGTCAGGAATCCTTGTGGGCTGTGCTCGCCTTTCCAGTCAGCACCATGGTTCCAGATAGGCATTTTGTTTTCAAACACCCTAAGTTTGTGTGGGAGTACAGATTTGTTTCCAGTTTACTCTTACACTGAGGGTGTGGTTCCTGAGCTCCCTGCTTCAGTGTGGATGGTTTTCTTCTAGACTCCCTACCCTGAATGGGGCCTTGTGGACCCTATCATTTTTCTCCTCTTCTCTGAGCCCTGGGGGCTCTGACAATGAAAACTTGGGTTTACCTGGTTCAGTAAATGCCCACAAGGTATGAGGCAGCCTCTCTGGGTTTCTCACTTAGTATTTCTGGTCCCGGCTGGGGCTCTGAGGGAGCACCACTGTGTGCCACGTGCCCTGGCTGTGGCTCACTTTGAGCACCTTTTAGCTTCTCCCTCAATGGTGCTTTCATCCAAAACCTCTTATTCACCAACTCCCTGCCTAGGCACACCCCCAGGAAACGCCAGTCACACTGAGGTCCCCAGCTGACACATAGTTGAAGCCCAACAAAGTACCTTCCTCCAGACTTGAACTGAGCCTCAGCACCTGCTTACCACAAAAGGGCTTTGAACTATAGCCATGGTGGTTAATTTGCCTGAGTGGCCCTTGGGGGAGTCAGTTATTTATTTTTTAATAACCTAAACTAGGGTCATCCCACTCCAGTACTCTTGCCTGGAAAATCCCATGGACGGAAAAGCCTGGTAGGCTACAGTCCATGGGGCAACGAAGAGTTGGACACGACTGAGCGACCTCACTTTCACTTTTGATTTTCATGCATTGGAGAAGGAAATGGCAACCCACTCCAGTGTTCTTGCCTGGAGGATCCCAGGGAGGGTGGAGCCTGGTGGGCTGCCGTCTATGGGGTCGCACAGAGTTGGACGCGACTTAGCAGCAGCAGCAGCAGCAGGGTCACAGTTTAAGCCCTTCATTTGAGATGCAACTAGAAACATTACGTTTTGTTCTCTGAGGTTGTCCTATGTATTCTGTACAACCTGTGGGAGGAAGGGATACAGCAAAGTTGAGGTAAAAGAGTGTGTAATTGTGACAGAAGGGAGCAGGATTTTAGTCCTGACTCCATCACTGTACAGGGGACCTTGACTAGCCCCGCCCACCCCTCTGTTTCAGGTGCCAGTAAGTAGCCCGAAGGCATTTCATGGTGTCTAAGGCTCTGTCCAGCTCTGACATTCTGAGATTCCCACTGGAGCCAAAGGACCCTCTTCTCCATGGGGGCACAGCAGCTCTGGGGGCCATGCTCAGGAGCTCTTTGCCCCACCGTATGTAGGTTCCCACAGTGTCTCATCAGCCTTGGCGAGGTGACAATGGGAAAGCAGCCAGGGCCTCCGGCATCTGCCTGGCAGGTGGTGGGAGACTGTCGCTGGCATCCCACCATGCTCACTGACCTGCTCTGGTGGGGAAGTGGTCCTCTGTGCCCTGGCCACCCAACCTCAGGCCCCGTTGCAGTGAAGGGCAGAGGGACTTAGAGGGCAGGAAAGGCATGTCCTCTGCCTCCCTTTCTAGGTTTCTTGAAGCACCAGCAGGTTTCACAACCAACTTAAGAGGCAAGACCCTCCCAGAGAGAGAAAAAGAAAAGAGGCCAGAGTCTTGCCCCCAGGATTCCTGAAGTGAATTACACCCCAGTGTTCAGAGAATGGGGCCACTGAGAGCCTGGGGGGATAAGCGTGAATGCAGGGCTTGTCTCTGGGCAGTGCCATGGCTGAGTGGCAAGAGGACCCCTCTGCAGCCCTCCTGCCACACTTCACTCACCTGTTCCCACCTCTTGTCCACCAGTGTCCACCATTCCCACCATGTGGGGCTGAGAGCTCCAGCTCTGTCCACAGGGGACTGGAAGGAAGGATCCTGGTTCCAATAGGAAGAGGATCTCCAAGGACTCCAGGAGTTTGCCCTCTGCCTAATTAAAAGACAAACATACCCAGCTAAAGAATATCTTCCCAGCTACATAGTCACCAGGCAGGTGGGCACCAGGAAGCTGTCTGGCTCTTACTCTCTTTTCTCTGCTCCTCAAAGAAAAGCAACAAGACGTTCCTTGGAATGCCTATCAGAGACTGAGGATGAAGTCCTTGGCGTGGCTTTTAGCAGCACACTAGCCACACTCCTGCAGACCCTAGAACCGCATCAC
The DNA here is from genome assembly GCA_006408675.1 of Madoqua kirkii. NCBI lineage: Eukaryota > Metazoa > Chordata > Mammalia > Artiodactyla > Bovidae > Madoqua > Madoqua kirkii. The sequence continues at coordinate 29,713 of SJYC01053018.1, read as the reverse complement.
CTCGTGTTTACACAGCAATGCATTGATTCACTCATTCACTCACTTGCTCAGTGGACAGTGACTGAGGGCCTGTCCTATGCCAGGCACTGGGCCAGGATGTGGGGATCCGGGAAGGATCAGTCCCTGCCCTCAGGCTGCTCACCATCAGGTGGGAGAGTCAGACCAGAAGATCAGCCCCTCATTAGGATACAGGGTACAGACTGCTTTGGTTGGCTTCTGCTATGGGGCCCTCAGAGCTTCTCTGGGATGTCTGGGATTTATGACATGCTTCCTCTTCTGTTGTCTGGCCTGGCCTTTGCCTCAGCCATCTAAGACAGGAACAAGGCTCGTGAGGTGGCAAGAGTTGCTTAGATGACACAGATGGGGCCAGGAGTGGGACCTGGAGCCCCACACTGCACAAGTCTGGGCTCATCACTCAACTGCACGGAACCACAGCTTCTTCACTATTAAGAGAGCATGTAGCCCTGGATAGGCCTGACTGGAGGGGTGGTGGTGTGGACCTGGAATGCATCCTGGAAAGCACTTTCTAAGTGTTGGGTGTCATGTATATGTTTAGATTTATTATTATCATCTCAGGTGTTGGGTGATCAGAATCTAGCCTGAGCGAAAAGCAGCTCACCTGCCACCCAGTTCAGGTGCCTTAGGTTCCCTAATCATGCAGCAGTGATTCCTAACCTGGCTGGCAGATGGGCAGTACCATCTGGGGGAGCTCAGACTCTGCCTCCTGTGTTCCCTTCTGTGACAGACACTCCGATAGTCTCTTTGGATGAGAACAGCTTACTTGTTTTTTTGTTCCTTTACTCGTTTGCTTATCCATGCATCCACCCACCCCCTCCAAGAAAAGATATGCCTGAAGTAAAACCAGCCAGAAATCTTCCTGGCCCAATGTTTCTCCAGTTATTATTTCCTGATCCACTAATGTCCTTTGATATGCTCTTAGGAGAAGGAGTTTCTTGGCCAAATAAATTTGAGGAAAGTTGCATCTTTTCTACCACCTCGTGGAGCTCTTCACAATGCGCGTTAATGTTATAAAGGCTCTGAGAGGTCCTGCAGGAAAGAAACTGATTTGCCTTTTTTTTTTTAACACAGTGTTCCCTAGACTTTTGCGTCCAAGCAGTGCTTTTCTGTGGAGTATCCATTAGCCTCCTAGGGAGTTAATGACTCGTGAAATACACTTTGGGAAGCATTCCTTTAAGCACAGAATCTTTTTTTTAATTATAATGACTTTCATGGAATATTCATAAGATCTATTTTATATGCATCTGCCTCCTTACATAGGGATGACTCAACATTCAGCACTTTCTTGGCACGGCATTGAGCACGTCACCGTGAATAGCACTCTGGGACAATGCGTTGTCATTGACAGGAGCGAGTGAAGGGACTTAGAATGTTTTAAGCTTTTACTTTACAGAAAGTTTTGATCTTTCCCTTTTGTGAAGAGCAGAAGCTGTTGATAAATTCTTCTTCTATGCATACATTTTTCATGTACCTGCTTGAGATTCCCATGAATTGAAAATACAAAGAACCAGTCTGATTATGATCGTATGTAAAGTAAGAGTAAACAGGCTCTGAGTGAGAACCTGACCATATCTTTTTTTCATAACGGGCTTAAAATTTGGTATATAGGTTTTATACCATCATTCTTAGCTGTTCAAAGACCTTAGAATTTCCTGCTTTTCATCTATGTTCTGGGTAAGTGAATACGTGGGATGTGACTCTTGAATATGTGGAGTGTTACTAAAGCCCCAGCGGAGAACAGGCCTTTGTGAATCATTTGGGGCCACTGCTGAATAGGAACACGTCATCAGGGTCAGAGGTGAGGTGAGGTGAAGTCGCTCAGTCGTGTCTGACTCTTTGCGACCCCATGGACTGTAACCTACTAGGCTTCTCTGTCCATGGGATTCTCCAGGCAAGAATACTGGAGTGGATTGCCATTTCCTTCTCCAGGGGATCTACCCGACCCAGGGATCAAACCCGGGTCTCCCACATTGGAGGCAGACGCTTTAACCTCTGAGCCACCAGGGAAGCCTGTCATCAGAGTCAGCTTATCCTGAGTTTGAATTCTTACGCCACTTCTTTTAGCTGTGTGGTCTTGGGCAAGTTGCTAAACCTCTCTGAGACCCAGTCTCCTCATTTGAGTGTGGGAATACCTTTCTCACAGTTTGTGGTAGATAGTAAGAGATTATGCCTGTGCAGTGCATAACAGGGTGCCTCTCAGACAGTAGGTGCTCAGTGAATGGGGCCTAGGGGCAAGGCCGGGACTGGGTGAGACAAGTGAGATGTCCAGGGCTCGGAAACCGGGGAGACACCCCGGCTTGTGTGAGCACAGGGTCAGCACTGAGGGAGTGCCGCCTTAGGTTACGCAACCCGGCGCCTCTCTGGTCTCACACCCTTGCTAGCGGGAAGGTGTTGCTCACAGCTGTTCTCAGAGACTAAGGGCCTGGAATGCCTCTGAGTGGATGAATCGACCCCTGCTCACCTAGAGCCCACCACCTGTAACTGCCTCCCCCGCCCCGAGGCGGCAGGTGAACTGTAAGAAGACTGGCCCCAGACGAGTAAAGGCATCCCTGGGAAGGGGCGGGACAGAGGAATGAGCTGAACGGAAAGGCGTGCTCACCTGTGCTCTCCCAGGTCAGGAACCCCCACAGAGCCCAGCCCCACCAGCCCTTGAGTAGTGGCAGGGCCTCTGCCAGCTGGGCTGGACTCCACTTCCCTGCCAAAACTTTTAAAAACATAAACAGTAGCGAGAGCATCATTTGCATAAATCTCATTAGAAAAAGTGCAAGTTTCATAAATCTTGTGATAAATTAGCACGATATCATTCTCAACGTGATGTATTAATTTTAGGGCAAAATGAATGGTGCTGTGATCATTGTGGGTAATTATGAGGCTCCTCAAAGAGGAAGTGATTTCTGGAGGGACTTTTCTGGCCTCCTTCACAGTGGGAGCAGGAAGGGGGAGCAGGGGTAAGGGGAAAGGTGTCTTTCTCACCTGCTTTTCTGACTGCACCTCTCTTGGTTTCCTAGTCTCCTTTCCTGCTATTGAGAGGTGAAAAGAAGCAACCCCTTGGGTTTGTGGGCACAGGAAGGGGGCACAGGAGATTCTGAAACCAGGCCCCAAGGTCCAAATTCTCTTTGAAAAGAATTCTAAATGACCAGGGCCCAGGCCCTTGGAAGGTCCAACACCGGTTCTCTAAGTTGTGGTTCCAGACCAGCAGGCTTAGCATCACCTGAGACCTTGTTAAAAATGCAGATTCTGAACCAGAAACTCTGCCAGGGGCCCGTGAATCTGTGGTTTAAACACGCCCTCCTGGTGCCACTGCTGAAGACTCAAGTTTGAGAACCTGTACTCTAACCCAGTGATTCTCTACTCGGCTGCACACTGGAACCACTAGGGGAATTATAGCAAAATACTGATATCTGGACCCTGGACTAAACCAATTAATTAAAAAAACCCTTTGGGAGTAGAGCATGGGCATCCTTATTTTTAGAAGTTGCCTAGGTGATGCTAATATGAAATCAGGTAGGGATTCACTGCTTTAAAGGCATAAATTTGCTTCTTTAAAAAAAAAATATTGGGACTTGGAAAATTTTGAACACAGGAGGGGGCAACAGAGCAAATAAGTTTTTCTTTTTCTGCCCCACCTGTGGAATTGGCTTGAGTGGAATGATGTAGCTAGGGACCCATATGTTAGACACTGTGGAGTCCCCTGAAGTGGGGGCTCATTGGGAAATTAGCTTCCCCGTTCACTAAGTGAAAGCACCACCTTGGCCGTGATTCCCAGTCTTACCAGCACATTAGAATCACCTGGGGATTTAGAACTTTCCAAAGCGTCACCCCAGCCCAGTTAATCACAGCCTTAGGGTGTGGGACACAGGCATGGGGGTTATTTGAAAGCTCCAAGTCATTTCAGTATGCTGACAAGCTCAGGGACCACTGACCTGTGAGTTTTCCTGTGATGTAAGAAATTGGATTAGACCTGGCAATTGAAAGAATCTCAGGCATCATCTAGATCTTGGTTATCAACCTTGGCTACCCTTTGGAGTCATCTGGGTTTTTGTTTGTTCAGTTGGTTGGTTGATACTTGAGTTCCTTCTGCAGAAACTCGGATGTACTTGATCTGGGGGGTATGGCTGGGCCTCTGGAGTTGCAGAAATGCCACAGGTGATTCAGACATGTCGCCTGGCCTAAGACGCACAGGACTGAACTGCCCCGTCATCTGCAGGAGAGGGACGGGGCGCCCTGACGATGCAGCCTGTTAGCAGAGCCTCACCTTGAGGTGGCTGCTCTCACCGGGGGGGCCGTGCTGATAGGCGACAGTAGCCCGGATCCTCCCGAGCCGGGAAGAGTGTGAGTGTCGGCACAATGCATGAGAGGCGGGAGGGGAGCGCCAGGGTCCTCTGAGCAGGAAGGAATCAGCATCTGCCTGCAGGTGTTCGGATAATCTCTTCTGAGCCTTTAAGGGCTGGCAGTGCTCTGTTTATTTTAGTGATAATGTCAAGTTCAATTTGCTGTCATTTTCCCACATTTCCTTTTGTAAAGTTAATTGAACAGTTCAATGAATTGAAAAGTTTCAGGAGAAAGGAAAAAAAAAAATGCCCACCCCACTATTATCATTGTTATTAAATCTGGTAACTACAACTTGGCTTTCCTGGCCTCTGTGACAGGACTTCAACTCACGTGAGCCAGGGAGCTGCAGCAAGGACTCAGGAAGGTCAAACAGAATATTCTGAAGCCCCTTTATTCGTGGCCGTTTCACACTCAGGTTGCCGTTCTTGAGCAGAAAAGAATATCTAGTCTACCCTGGACCCAGGCTGATTGCCCTGATGAGTCAGGCTCTTCTGGGAGTGTTTCAGCCGGCTTGGAAATCCTTGCCAGTGGGGCTGGGTCATCCATGCCCTTCTGTCCTCCACAGTGCCTCGGACATAGTGCGTGGCAGACAGGATCGCAGCATCCTCGCTGGATGGGCCCTTCATGCGGTGTAGTGGGAAGTTGACTGGGGAGCCCAGGACTCACCTGAGTGTCAGCTCTGCCACCCACAGGGGTTCGCTGGGTGACGGTGGACGCTTCGCTGAGCCACCCAGCCCCACATCTCCTCTGGCTAGTTGGCCTCATCAAGAATGTGAGCGTGTGGCATGTGTACAGCTACCCCTTTCCCTCCCCATGTCACGTGTCTTTAATGGGTCAGAGCATCCTCCTGAACTGAGGGATAGCTTTGAAATCCTTTGCCACACAATGCCCATGACCTGGGGACCAGCCTAGCGCCTTGGCCACTCGCCATGTTGGCTTCGATTCTCCCCAAGGCCCTCTGTGCTCTGGCCATTAACGTCAGCGCCACCGTAGTGTCAGTAGGGAAAGGGAGGCTCAGAGAGGTGAGTGGCTCACGCTCAGTCACAGGAAAGTGGAGGCTGAATGCTGTCCACTGCCAGCCTTGCTAGTTCTGAGCCCCACTGCTTCTGCCTCAACAAAGGGATTCACTGAGGCTGCCTTCCTTGAAACGTCTGTGTCCTTTGATTCTAGGTCCCAAGTGCCCCCATTGCCAAGTGCTCATCATGGGGGTCACAGCCTGTGCACCAGGGGGAAGGGAAAGAACACAATTCCTCCTCCACCTGGCTCTGACTAGATCCCAAACCCGTGCTGTCATTCCCAGGTGTGCGTGTGCAAGGCCAGGAGAAGCATGTGGCATAAGGGATGTGTGTGTAGGCCTGTCTGCTGGACTGTCCGCTCCGGGAGGGCAGGGACATCGGTCTGTTTCGTTCACTGTTGCCGAGAGCAGTGCCCAGCACAGAGTAGGTGCTCAGGCATTGTTTGCTGAGTGAATGGCTGAAGAACTGTAATTGCCTCATGGGGATTAGACAGTCACCAAGCAGCCCCAGCTCTGCCTTGTGTAAGCTGTGTGACTGTGGGCGAGTATCAGCCTCTCCGTGGCTCATAAGGCTCCACCAATGCTGGAGCGTTGGTGTCTGTGACCAGCCAGGCAGCCCTTGGCCGTGCTGACTCTGTCGTGGTTGTGCCAGAAGCCGAGTAGCTCTGGGATTCTGAGACTCAGCGTCAGACCCCTCAAATATTTAATGTCTTATCTTTCCTCTTGTGCTTTATTACTTTAAAATAACAGCCACGTGTAGCTCTGGCTCTTCCCCACCTCCAAAGCCTCTGAGCTTACAGCATCCTGGTCTGTTAAATGCCTCCTTCCGTTCTGCTGAATTAGCCGGTCCCCTTGGCCATCAGACACCTGTGTGCCCAGGTGCACTGACCACCCCTTCACTGACTCTCAGGAGGGACTCACCGTCTTCCTGGCCAGTGATAAGTGGGTCGTGGAAAGCCCAGGTGATGGAGGGGGTCCACATTTCCCACCTCAGGTGTGCTCACCTTCAGGCCAGCCAGGTAACCCAGGAATCCAGAGCAGCCTGAAACACTGAGGGAGCCTGGGAGTTAGTCCCTGTAGAGAGAGGAGAGGGAGGCCTCAGATTCCCCCAAAAGGCTTTGTGATTAAAGCTATGAGGGTAGTGGAGGGAAGGTGAATTTTGAGTCAGATAGACTTGGGTTCACATCCTTGCTATGCCACCTTGGGTAGATTATTTTAACCCTAGGAGCCTCAATATTCTTATCTGTATAGTGGGGATGCTAACCCCTCTCTATGGGGTTTGTGAGAAATGGATAACAGAGAATGAATGAAAATCATTGAGTGTAGTGCCCGGAAAATAGTAGGTGCTAAATTAATGCTCATTTCCTTCCCCCAGGCAGTTCATATCATCTGTGCCAAGTAGACTGAGCTGTAGGAAAGAAAGGATGTGAAGAGGGCCTGTGGGCTTTGGTGTCAGAGTTACTTCCTTTATCCAGACGAAGGTGTTCTGATGAGTGTAAGGACATTTGGCCAGTGCAGGGCTGACTTGAGAGCAGGCCTGCCTCACATCTCATGCTAGTGTAAGGTGGGGCCTAGGACCACAAGATAACCCCCAAATGAAGCTGGCTCCTCTGAGGTCAAACTGAGTTCAGGACCCCTGGGAGTTAGAGGGAAGGCACCTGATAGAAGCAGGAGAGTGGGGAGGGGAAAACCCAAGACAAATGAGATTATCCCCAGGAATCAAGGCCCTTAACTGACCTGTCTGATCCCAGAGGGGAGACAAATGAGATTACAGGCTCCAAGACCAGCCCAGTCTCAGGGAGGGGGGTGCTCATTCCATGGAGACAGACAGGGCAGGAGCCCCTGGCTCTGCAGATATCAAGGCCAGAGCAGCTGGGTCCCTCCAGACCAGGAGTTGGGGTGAGGGGCCCTCCTGAATGGGGTGGCCCTGTGTAGCAGGCTCATGGCCATGGGGAGAGGGGGCAGTGGTTATTCTCAGAAACACTTGGGTATAGCCCAGGGCTTATGACCTGGGGTTGGAGGCCTGCTATCTGCTCCTTGCTCACCCATACACAGCCGCGCCTCAGGCAGCCAGCTGCCACCAGGACCCTGCTCCTCCCTCTAGAGTGAGAAGGGGCTTCTTTGGTTCTCGTTTCTGCTGTTGTTAGTCCTTGTTCCTGAGCTTACCTGTCTGATTTTCTCCCTCCTAACTGCCCTGAACCTGATAGGCACAGACTGCTGTCAATAGATACTTGGCCTCTGATTGGGAAGTGACTATAGATCAGGGCTGATGTGAAGTCATTGTAAGTCACAGGTTGCAAAAGGTTTGCTCCCACATGCCTTGGAGGATCGATTAGCAGTGACTGTATGGAACCCAGTGTTGTGAAGGATCCTAAAGTTGAATATAGACTCAAGAGAAAGGGGAGCTGTGATTGATTAGTGATGTCTGCTTGGGTGGGGGAAGGAGTGGGCCAGCTCCTTGGCCCCAAGAGCAGACTGATTGTCAACGAGGGGTGGGGAGAGTTGCCAAGTGTACCCCGGGACATCAGCCTCCAGCTTCAAGGGAGTGATGCCTGCTCCCTGTTGTGCAGAGTTACGACAAATCAGGGAGCACAGAGGAGGGAGAGCTTCATGACAGAGGGGGCATTTGAGGTGGGTATCTAAGGGTGACCGAGAGCTGAGAGGCCATGAGAGGAGGAAGGACCTTCCAGGCTGAAGGAACAGCCCCAGCGTGTGTGTAGGAACAGACGAGCTCCTGGTGTGCTTGAGCGGTGGCAGGAGTGCATCGGTCTGGGCCCAGGGCTATGGTGGGAACGTGACCAGCCAGGGAGTCGAGGACAGGTTAGAGGAGCACTGGCCGTCCAGGAAGGAAGTTGGTTTGAATTCCATGTGAACAGTGGCAGGTGTCTGAGACAGGCGTGGCACAGTCAGAAGCTTGCCTTCAGCAGATGCTATTATGAGGAAGAAGCACAGTATACTCTCCTACCTTAATTCATTCTGTAGTGCCCTCTCCATGTTTGGGGAACATAGCCTTCATCCTTCCCCCATCCAAAACATAAAAATAATATTAAAAGGCCTTGCAGCCTGCCACTTCCCTGCCTGAGTTTCTGGCCCACCCCTGATCCAGCAGGTAAAGACTCACAGCTCCCCAGGAGTGCATGACATGCCAATCCCAGGCCTCACCCTTCAGTGCAAATAACAATAATAACAATAACAGTCATCTCAGCGAGCAGCATGGGCCCAGCAGGACTGCAAAGGAAGCTGTGATTGTCCACCCCTTGCCAGGAAGATGGATATGGCCTGCTGCTAAGGGGCTGAGGCCACTGGGGATGTGTCTCCAGCCCTGTGCCTCCCAGGGAGGGGCATTTTCAGTCTGCTGGACAGATCCCCGCCCTGACTGGGGTTCCTGGCCTCCAGAACAGGGTTCACTGCCCAAGGATGGGGTACTTGGGCCCTGGGATAGGTGACACTGCCAGTGATGGGGTACATGACACCCAAGGTGGGATATACTGCCCAGTATGTGATACATAGCCCCAAGATAGGGTACTTGAACCCAAGGTGGGATACATGGTCCCAAGATGGGGTACCTGGCTGAAAAGATAGTCTTTAGCCCCAAGAATAAGGAACATTGCCCCAGATGACCCCCAGGAGAGAGTACATGGCCTCAGGATAGGGTACAAGGCTGTCCCTGAGAGAATGGACCATCAGCCAATGATGCCCCAGAATGATTCCACCTGCATCCAAAGCCAAGTACTTCTGGTTTGGGCATTAGTAGGTTTTGATTAGCCGTGCTTTTCCGGGTCCATTAGTGTACACAATTAAGAGTTGGTTTGCTATATTCTCTCCTCTTGTCATAGCTCAGAGATCTCTGTGACTTTGGGGGGCTGTCTTTCTCCAACACCTCTTGGCATTTGGCAGCATCCATTTATTAACCCAATGACTATTTACTGAGTGCCTCCATGATGCCAGCCCCATGTTAGACTTAAGGATACAGCAGGGAACATGACAGGGAACATGCCTCCATTGAGCTAACATGAATGTGTGTGCGGGGAGGGAGGCAGATGGGTTGACGAGGACAGGTTAGGAGGAGCACTGGCCGTCCAGGAAGGAAGTTGGTTTGAATTCCATGTGAACAGTGGCAGGTGTCTGAGACAGGCGTGGCACAGTCAGAAGCTTGCCTTCAGCAGATGCTATTATGAGGAAGAAGCACAGTATACTCTCCTACCTTAATTCATTCTGTAGTGCCCTCTCCATGTTTGGGGAACATAGCCTTCATCCTTCCCCAATCCAAAACATAAAAATAATATTAAAAGGCCTTGCAGCCTGCCACTTCCCTGCCTGAGTTTCTGGCCCACCCCTGATCCAGCAGGTAAAGACTCACAGCTCCCCAGGAGTGCATGACATGCCAATCCCAGGCCTCACCCTTCAGTGCAAATAACAATAATAACAATAACAGTCATCTCAGCGAGCAGCATGGGCCCAGCAGGACTGCAAAGGAAGCTGTGATTGTCCACCCCTTGCCAGGAAGATGGATATGGCCTGCTGCTAAGGGGCTGAGGCCACTGGGGATGTGTCTCCAGCCCTGTGCCTCCCAGGGAGGGGCATTTTCAGTCTGCTGGACAGATCCCCGCCCTGACTGGGGTTCCTGGCCTCCAGAACAGGGTTCACTGCCCAAGGATGGGGTACTTGGGCCCTGGGATAGGTGACACTGCCAGTGATGGGGTACATGACACCCAAGGTGGGATACACTGCCCAGTATGTGATACATAGCCCCAAGATAGGGTACTTGAACCCAAGGTGGGATACATGGTCCCAAGATGGGGTACCTGGCTGAAAAGATAGTCTTTAGCCCCAAGAATAAGGAACATTGCCCCAGATGACCCCCAGGAGAGAGTACATGGCCTCAGGATAGGGTACAAGGCTGTCCCTGAGAGAATGGACCATCAGCCAATGATGCCCCAGAATGATTCCACCTGCATCCAAAGCCAAGTACTTCTGGTTTGGGCATTAGTAGGTTTTGATTAGCCGTGCTTTTCCGGGTCCATTAGTGTACACAATTAAGAGTTGGTTTGCTATATTCTCTCCTCTTGTCATAGCTCAGAGATCTCTGTGACTTTGGGGGGCTGTCTTTCTCCAACACCTCTTGGCATTTGGCAGCATCCATTTATTAACCCAATGACTATTTACTGAGTGCCTCCATGATGCCAGCCCCATGTTAGACTTAAGGATACAGCAGGGAACATGACAGGGAACATGCCTCCATTGAGCTAACATGAATGTGTGTGCGGGGAGGGAGGCAGATGGGTTGAGGCAGGTAGTCAGCAAGTCAAGTAGATAAACCTGATCATTTGTGATGAGGTAGGGGCTGTGAAGACAGTGACGTGGGGTGTGAGGACGCAGAATAACATCTCTTTAGACAGACACTAGCTATATGATGGGGCATGTGAGTTACTTTCTCCGAGAAGGGAACTCATGACCTGAGAGGTGAATAATGAGTGGCATATAGTGACTTCAGGCTGGAACATTCCTGGCAGAGGACACAACCAAGGTGAATGTCCTGAGGCAGCTACAGAGTGTTTAGGAGCAGAGGCAAGACCACGGCAGAGGCGGGGGTGAGTCCAGGGGCCCCTTTGTGAGATGCAGTGGGAGGACTATCTCGGGTCGAGTCACAGCGGCCTTAGATGTGATCTGGTTTAAGTTTGGGCTCTTTAAAAAAATTTTTTTAATTGCAGTAAAATACACATAACATAAAATTTTCCATCTTAGCCATTTTAAAGTATACAGAGTGTCAGGTATGTTCACAGAGCTGTGCAGTCAATCTCCAGATTATTTTCATCTTATAGAACTAATACCGAACCCCGTAAACAACAGCTCCCGTCCCTCACTGTCCCCAGCCCCTGGCAACCACCCTTCTAGATTCTGGCTCAATGAATGTGACTCCTTTAAGTATATCATGTAAGCAGAATAATACCACTGTTGGTCTTTTTGTGACTGGCTTATCAGCATAGACTTAGCGTAAGGTCCTTGGGTTTCATCCATGTTGTAGCATGTGTCAGCATTTCCTTCCTTTTTAAGGCTTAATAATTTTCACTGGACGTAGGTGCCCCGTTTTGTTTATTCATTCTTCCATCAGTAGACACTTGGGTCGCTTCCACCTTTTGACCATTGTAATTAAATGCTGCTCTGAACATGGGTATACAGTGATTTAGGTTCTTCAGGGTTCCACTTTCCACCCATGAGGTAGGCTGAGCCCTCACCTGGGTTGGGTTGCTTCAGGGTGGAGGGGGCCAGCCTCTCTGGGTTACCCTTCCCGGTAAGGTAGGGGAGGCCAAGAACAGAGAATCCTCCAGAAGCACCGATTGAGCTGAGAGCCCTAAGACTGAGCCTTTAAATCATCCTGGGGCCAGAGGAGCTTTTCTCTGCATCCAAAATGTGAGCCATAAACCAGGCTGACTTACATGCAGTACTCACTGGTCTGGTTGTTTATGGCCAGCATCCTTTCTGATTGGCTGATGCCTGTACTGTGCCTGTTGTTAAATATTTGAATATCACCCTGCTATAAACCAATCTCAGAACTTCTAAACCTGGCTGTGTGTCAGAATCTCTTGCAGGGAGAATGGAAGCTGCTTTTTAAACATTCACATTCTAGGCTCCCTCCACAGCCTATCAAGGATCAAGGCTTGGCAATCTGTATTGTAACAAGCACACTGGGTGATCCTGATGGCATAGCCTTAGGGGGTCTTATGAAGCAGAAGCAGGTCTTGTGATGAGAGTTCAAGTGCAAATAGTTAATCAGGGAGGAGAGTCCAGGAAACACAGGTCAGGGAGTAAGAATATGAGACTGGGAGAGAAGGAAGTCATAAAGATGCTTCATCAACCAGGTCACCTCAGTGGGCAAGTGGACATGAATCCCATGGGGGAACTTCAAGAACTGGTTTGGAAAGCAGCCTTTGAGTTACCCCCTGAGAGATGAGGGATCTAGGACATTTATCTACCATCTCTTTATCTGCCATCTTTTACTAGTCATTCACTGAGTGGTCTACCAGAGGCATTAGTTTCCTGGCATAAACAGGCCTGTCCTGTGTGTGGTTGAAGCAGTGTCTGGTGGTCAGAACCCTTCAGGACTGGCAATTGGCAGTGAGGCTGGTATGTGTGGCAGTGGTATGTAAGGCATAGAGGGCAGGGTACCAACGGCATCGGCTATGCAGGACTGCCGAGTTCCCATCACTCCACATACAAGGAGTGGTAAGCCCCTGTGAAACAATGATTATCCTTCTTACCACTGAGGAGAGTTGAGCAGGCTCTGGGAGCTGGTGATGGACAGAGAGGCCTGGCACTGCTGCAGCCTATGGGGTCGCAAAGAGCTGGACACGACTGAGCTACTGAACTGCCTGACCACTGAAGAGAACTTCAAGTCTCATCCATTGTTGGCAGAAATGTCAATGGTGTGATTACTATGGGCAACAGTTTGGTGTTTCCTCAAAGAGTTAACAGTTTCTATAGGACCCAGCAATTCCACTTCTAGAAATATACCCACCCCCACCGCAGCCCCAGAATTGAAAACAGATGTTCAAACAAAAACTTGTCCACAGGTGTTCATAGCAGTATTATTCACAGTAGCCAAAAGGGGGAAACAACTCAGATGTTCATCAGCTGATGATATGGGTAAACAAAATATAGCATACCACACAGTGGGGTAGTCGTCACAATAAGGAATTAGGTACTAATATATTAGCACAGGGAACTCTGCTCAGTGTTATGTGGCAGCCTGGTTAGGAGGGGGAGTTTGGAGAGAATTGACACATGTATATGTATGGGTGTCTGAGTCCTTTTGCTGTTCACCTGAAACTCTCACAACGTTGTTAATTATTGTGCTCCAATAAAAAACAGAAAGTTAAAAATACTAATACATGTTACAGATGGATGAACCTTGAAAACATTATGCTGGGTGAAAAAAACCCAGCACTTACTGTATGATTCTATTTATATGAAATATCCAGAACAGGAGAATTTGTAGAGACAGACAATGTGGATTAGCAGTTGCCAGAGGCTGGGGGAGGAGGGAGTGGGGAGGAATGCTAATGGGGATGGGTTTCCCTTTTAGGGTGATTAAAATGTTCTGGAAACAAATAATGGTGATGTTTACACCACATTGTGAATATACTGCATGCCACAGAAATTAATTAAAATGATATACTTTATATTATATATATTTTACTACAATTAAAAACAAGAGCTCCAGGTATTGCATAGCCTCAGTTGCAGGGTCTACCGTTTCCCAAGTGAGAAACAGTGCCAGGATCCCACAGCTGGACTGGCTCTCCTGAGGGGCTGCTTCCGGGGCACTGAGTGGGAGTTGGGCCCCATAGCTTGGCGTCTTTCCTGTCTGAATGGTGCAAACAGAGGTTGCTGGAAGCCTCCCTAATGGGGAAATGAGTCCTGTGTCCTGGAGAGCCAAAGCCAGGCCTGGCTTCTACAGAATGGCAGGCTAGCTGGGCGGGGGAGTATGTGCCTAGCAGGAAAATTGCGGGGCGTCTTGTCTTAAATATAACATTAAATTGGCACCTTTAATTAGTACACTTAGAAAAGGTCACTAGCAATTACCTGGGATACAAAGAAGGCGTGAGCAGGCAAGAGCCCGTGAGGAAGCCGAAAAGGACCATTTTGAGCAGCACATAATTGAGGGGAAAATGGATAAAAGTCCAGAAAATTACAGGGTGGGTGACAGCAGCTGATGGCCCCATCCCTGTCCTGCCCAGTGCCCCCCTTCTTGGGAGAGCCTGAGCATCAGGCCCGGGAGAGCCATTTGGGATACTGGGCCAAGTTGTGTGATGTTGGGTGGGGGCCAGTGTGGCCTATCTGGAATCCCATGGACCAGCTGGGAGCTTGGCCCCATATTCTCCACCTGAACTGGGCCCTCAAGGAGGTTGACAAGTGAGATTTCCAGTCCAGGGGGCTACCATGGACTTGCTGATGTATTGTGGACAAGCAGGGCCCCCATGGGCCTCAGTTTCCTCGTGTTGAATCTACCCAAGGCCTTGGGAAGTAGCTATATTCTTCAAACTTTGCCGCTAAAGGACCCCTGAGGATATCAGAAAGGAACCAGGTATCCCCGGAACCAGCAAGAGGCTGGAAATTCTTTTGTGGTTTTATATTATATCTTTAAAAATGAATTAAATATTCTAGTTGCATTATATTCCCATTTGTCTTAGTATAAAACAGTTGCTTGTCACTGAGTGACACAGATGCTTTGGGGAGATGTGCTTGGTTTTTCTGTGACTTCACATATCTCCTCCCTCCCCTCCTAGGAAGGAGCACTGTACTGGGAGTCTGGAAACTTGGGCTTAAATCCTGACTCTGTTGCTCACTGTTGTACTTTGCACAAATTGCTAAATGCTTCCAGTTTTTCCACTTTTAAAATGGGAAAGAAACTCCCCAAAAGATCTCTGATTTTTTTGCTCCATGATTCCACTCCTTCCGCTTCTTACCTCTCTCATCACCTAGGATAGCGCTGCCATGTCCTACTCTGATGTGTGATCTTAGAGAGCCTATTTTGCCTTTCCGAGCCTCAACTTCCTAATCTGTATAACGGATGGGAAAATGACTACCAAACAGAGTTGAGAGGATTTAGTGAAAGAACCCATGTGAATGGGCTCGCATTTCATTAGAGCCCAATGCTTGCCCAGTATCTTCTTTTTCTGAGTCACTTAGGGCCTGATAGAATCATGTCCATGGACGTCCTGAATCTTGAGTTCACATATAAAGTGTTGAGATTTGTAAGATTGTGGAAACAAATGTGGGCACTGGGCCAGAATGCCTGGGCTTTGAAGTCCTATTCTGCCATTTGCTAACTGTGTGGCCATGGTAAATTACTTAATCACTCCGTTACCGTATTTGTTAAGTGAGGAGAATAACAGGAAAGATTGAATTAGATATTACACAGAAATCCTTAGCCAAGTATCTGGAATGTGGTTAGTGTTCCAGAATACTGGTTCTCATTGTCATGTTAGAAATTCTTTCCAAAGTTGACTTAGAAAAGCTCATCAGCATTCTTTTCTAAATAAAATCCCAAGTTTTGAATCCTTCCTTCCTTAGCTAGATCATCAGAGCTGTTCAGTAAATATGAGAGTCAGTATATGGGCAAAAAGAGTGTCCATCCCATTTTATAGGGTAAACTGAGGCTTTCAAAGAAGTGATTTGCTGAAGGCCATGGTTCCAACCTAACTACTTTGAGGATGAGATGGAAACTGCAGACCCTCCTTGCAGAGAATGACACACTGTACACTCAGAACATTTTGCATAGATCTTGGGGGTTTAAGGACCTCTTGAAGCTACAGTCACCACCTAATCCAATGCCTGGAACCTCCTGGTTTTAGCACATCTCCTGGGACATGCCTCAGTTCAGTTTAGTTCAGTCACTCAGTCGTGTCCGACTCTTTGCAACCCCATGGACCGCAGCATGCCAGGCTTCCCTGTCCATCACCAACTCCCAGAACTTGCTCGAACTCCACTGAGTCAGTGATGCCATCCAACCATCTCATCCTCTGTCATCCCCATCTCCTCCTGCCTTCAGTCTTTCCCAGCATCAGGGTCTTTTTCAATGAGTCTGTTCTTTGCATCACGTGGCCAAAGTATTGGAGTTTCAGCTTTAGCATCAGTCCTTCCAATGAATGTTCAGGGTTGATTTCCTTTAGGATTGACTGGTTTGACCTCCTTGCAGTCCATGGGACTCTCAAGAGTCTTCTCCAGCCCCACAGTTCAAAAGCATTGATTCTTTGGCGCTCAGCTTTCTTTATAGTCCAATTCTCACATCCATACATGACTACTGGAAAAACCATAGCTTTGACTAGACGGACCTTTGTTGGCAAACATCTCTGCTTCTTAATACACTGTGTAGTTTGTCATAGTTTTCTTCCAAGGAGCAAATGTCTTTTAATTTCATGGCTGCAGTCACCATTGTTTCCATTGTTTTGCCATGAAGTGATGGGACTGGATGCCATGATCTTAGTTTTCTGAATGTTGAGTTTTAAGCCTACTTTTTCACTCTCTTTTTTCACTTTTATCAAAAGGTTCTTTAGTTCTTCTTCACTTTCTGCCATAAGGGTGGTGTCATCTGCATATCTGAGGTTATTACTATTTCTCCCAGCAATCTTGATTCCAGCTTGTGCTTCATCCTAGAAATAATGAATGCCTCAGTCCTAGAAATAATGACTGCCTCAGTCCTAGACAAACTTGGGTTGTTGGTCACCCTACCTGAAGGCTACCTGAGAGGACTGTTGTGAACCCCAGGGGAAAGTGACCTACTCTAAGACTTCCTAGGCAGGGTTCAGTTCAGTTCAGTCGCTCAGTCATGTCCGACTCTTTGTGACCCCATGAATCGTAGCACGTCAGGCCTCCCTGTCCATCACCAGCTCCCAGAGTTCACCCAGACTCACGTCCATCGAGTCAGTGATGCCATCCAGCCATCTCATCCTTGGTTGTCCCCTTCTCCTCCTGCCCCCAGTCCCTCCCAGCATCAGAGTCTTTTCCAATGAGTCAACTCTTCACATGAGGTGGCCAAAGTACTGGAGTTTCAGCTTTAGCATCATTCCTTCCAAAGAAATCCCAGGGCTGACCTCCTTCAGAATGGACTGGTTGGATCTCCTTGTAGTCCAAGGGACTCTCAAGAGTCTTATCCAACACCACAGTTCAAAAGCATCAATTCTTCGACACTCAGCCTTCTTCATAGTCTAACTCTCACATCCATACATGACCACAGGAAAAACCATAGCCTTGACTAGACGAACCTTAGTCGGCAAAGTAATGTCTCTGCTTTCTGATGTCCAGGGTGGCCTCTGGCCAGGGCTTTGTCTCTTGGTGAAGGCAGCACCTCAGTCCTCTAACTGTGGACAGGAGCTAGACTTTGTCACCTGGTTTTAGACTGGAGTCCCCTGATGTTGCTGCATATCTTCCTAACCTCTGTGTACTCCAATGTACACCATACAGCCAGCACCTAATCACTGCTGAATGAGTGCCAGGTTTGTAAAATTTTCTGAATTAGAAAATACTGCTTCCATTTGTAAAAGACATAAATTCAACTCTAATTAGGCAAAAAAAAAAAAAAAAAAAGGAGGGGGTGATTTATTAGCTCACACGGCTGAGCAGTCCAGGAGATAGAGCTAATATCACATATAGTTGACTGCAAACCCTCAAACCATTAGGAATCTCTCTCCATGTACCATTTGGCTCTGTTTTTCTCCTTGTTGGCCTCATCCTCAGCCAGGCTCTTCCTGTGGTGCCAAAGATGGCTGCCAGCAGGACCAACCCCAGTGGAAGAAAAGCACCTCTCTCCTACTTGTTTCAGTAGAAGCCCCAGGTTTGGCTTTGATTGGCTAGTTTGGGTCACATGCTCATCCCTGACCCAATCACTGTGATCAGGGAGATGCTGAGCTCAGATTGGCTAGGGCTAAGTAGTCTGTCCATCTTGGAACATAAGAATGGAAGGGCTGTGGACTTATGCTCATCTGAGCCACATGGAGAACCCTTTCTCTAAGTTAAAAGAAAAGAGGATAACTGGAAGTCACAGAACAAAGTGAATGATAATTCCCTGTTAAACACTGTGACAAGTGACCAGGGCAGAGGCGGGGAGCCTGGGATGGAGCCAAAGATGCAAAGGGGTCCTGTAGCAGTTGGTGACCTGCTGGTGGTCTACTGGGCGACTGCTCCCCGCAGGAACTCAGCTACCTGAGTAAGGTGCTCAAGAATGGACTAACCGCCTGTTTTTGTCCTCTGCTGTCCCCTGTGGGTACTTCAGGTTCCTCTGTGACCCAGTTGCTGGCCCGAGACATGGACAATGACCCTCTGGTGTTTGGCGTGTCTGGGGAGGAGGCCTCCCGCTTCTTTGCTGTGGAGCCTGACACAGGTGTGGTGTGGCTCCGGCAGCCGCTGGACAGAGAGGTATGACCCACCTTGACCTCCACCCCAGTCCTTCCCTAGGGAGGCAGGGGCACATGCTAGAGGAAGATGGCATATCGTCTTCTCACCCTGAAGCAGAATCTTCCTGCCTGAATGGTGCCCCTCTTCCAGGGCCAGTGCTGATGTCTGCATTTGGCTTTAGAATGGGGTGGTTGGGAGGTCTCCAAGTAGGGGGTAACATTGGGTAGGCAAGAGGGACAGTGACCTTGGGTACATCCCCTGTAGGCTAGTGGCTCCCTGGGAACCACGCTTGTCGTTTCCATGTGTGTGAAAGACAGTGATCAGTTGTGTCCGACTTTTTGGAACCCGTTAGACTGTAGCCTGCCAGGCTCCACGTCCATGGTACTTTCCAGGCAAGAATACTGGAGGGGGTTGGCATAAACCAACACAATTCTGTAAAGCAACTACAAATTTAATTAAAAAAAAAAAAGAAAAAGAATTCTGGAGTGGGTAGCCACTCCCTTCTCCAGGGGCTCTTCTCAATCTAGGGATCAAACCCAGGTCTCCCACATTCTGTGCCACCCCCCTCCCCAACAAATGTTCCCCCAAAGGATATGTTCCAGAGACACAGGAACTGACGACAGTAGCCTTTAGCAAATTAGAGTAAGGATTTGAGCAAACCCACCCCCTCTTTCTCCTCACATTGAAGTGGCCACACTTTGCTTGAGATCACACAGCAGGTTAGAGACAGAGCCCAGATTAGAACCCAAGATTCCTGACTTTTACTCTTATTTCTCTTTTATGGGAAAGATCCATATTTCGAACCTACTTTTCCAATCCAAAGACAATGCTTATTTTGTAGGGAAGCCTTCAGCCATCCAGGGCCAGACCAGCTCTTAGGGCCATGCTGGAGGGTCTCCACCCCCATATAGGGCTCTGGATTCCAGGCCCCAGCTCGCCTCTCTAATTCTGTTCTCCTTCCTCCCTACATTTTCTTTCAGACCAAGTCAGAGTTCACAGTGGAGTTCTCTGTCAGCGACCACCAGGGGGTGAGTGTCCCGCGAGGCCCCTGCTGCCTGGGGAGGCAGGGTCCCTGGGCCTTCGGGTGGAAAGAGGGCAGAGGCTGAGGCCGTCATTAACTCCCCACGCTTGTCTTGCCAGGTGATTACAAGGAAGGTCAACATCCAGGTCGGGGACGTGAATGACAACGCGCCCACGTTTCATAATCAGCCCTACAGTGTCGCATCCCTGAGGTAGGCGCCCCCGGGCTCACACTCGAGGGACATTTGGGGTCTGCTGCTCTGGGGCCGCCTGGGAGTAGACTGATGCTGGGGGAAGGGCGGCTCCAGCTCCTTCTCTCCTGCCCACTCGTCAGCCCGGGCATCTGCTCTGGGCACATTGGTGACCAAGCCAGTACCTCTGAGGGGGCTTGTCTGCTGGTTGCAGAAAGCAGGCTGGTGGGAGCCTCATGCCTGAGAGAGGGCCCTGGATAAATCCCCGAACTCTGGCCAGAGTCAGGGACAGGACAGAGGTTGGGAGAGGCAGGTTGTACCTCATTTTTTCCATTCACAGCGTGTGGGCTTTGGACGGGTGGGTTGGCAGCCTTAAAACCCCAGGCCTCCCAGCTTTGGCCAGAACAGTCCCCCCAGCAGGCAGGGCACATGCAGTGACTAGAAGGGGCTTGCTTTCTTGAACCCCACGCTCGCCCCTCTGGCTCGCCGGCCTTTGGCTCCTCTGGGTCGTCTGTGTACTCTGAGTGTATTTGCATGAGTGCATGAGTGTAAAACCAAGCCATTGCTGGTAATTGAGAAGTACAAATTATTGCATTACGAACGGTTCGATTATAAGCTGGCTGCTGGCCCCAGGGTTCTCATTGCTTGCTATCCCTCTCCCTGGTGGCTGATGGCAGGCTTCTGTGCTGGCTAGTGATTCAAAGATCTTGAAGGTGGAGGATAAAGAGCTTCTAACTGGGTGTCCCTCAGGCCTGCCCTAGGGGCTCTGGGTTGGGCAGCAGCAGTAAAGGAGGGAGATGGTATCCACTAGGGAGAGGCAGGCTGCCCCTGTGGCATTGGAGTTCTCACCCCTTTAGTCACTGGATAAGGAAACTGAAAGAGCTCTAGAAAATACCTATTTAGTTTATAGATGAGAAGAGTGAGGCTCAGCGTGGGAGAGTGACTTGCCTAAGGTCACACAGCTTTGACTTCCAGCTTCCTAACTCCCAGGGCAGCCTCAGATGCCTCAAGGATGAAGAAGCCTGGTATCATGCCCCCATGTTCCTGTTGCTGGCCCTCCTTTCTCAGTTGTGATGCAAGGGTCCTATGCTTGTGCCAGAAAGAGAACCAATGTGCGGGTGGGGTACACCGGAGGTGCTCATGCCCCACCTGATGGAGTGGGACACAAGCAGAGAGACCCTACGATCCCAAGCACAGGGGCACAGTGCCCTGAGCTGTGGCCGGCATGCCCAGGATTGCAGCTTGGCTCTGGGCCCCTGCTCATTTGGAAGTCTCCCTAATTTAATTAAGGGTCTCTACGTGCCAGCCTGCACTCCGGCCCCAGGCTTAGAAACCAAGGGCATGGCTCGGAGTTAATGAGCCTTGGACCCACTGCTCAGCTGCCATCCTGGCAGCCATGTCTGCCCTCTGCCCTCCCTCATAGGAGCAGCAGACAGCAGCAATGGCAAGGGGATGAGGGGTCGCATCCCTGCTCTCAGCCCCTGGGCTGGGGCCAGCCTTTCCTATCTCCCTTGCCAGGAGAAAATGTGGCTCCAACACTACCCTGTTGGAATCCCCCGGGATTCTCCAAAGGCCTCTGCCTCCAAGGAGAGAGCCTCTTCAGACGTTCATTTATTTAACAAATATTTATTGAGTGTCTGCTGTGAGCTTGGCGCCATGCCAGGCTCTCACTGCACAGAGAGCTGGGAGGCCAGAGGAGTTTATAATGATGGGAGCCAGAAGCAGAGGCCAGAGACCCCAGGCTTCTGGGTCCATTAGGGCACGTCATTTAACCTCTCTGGGCCATAGTCCTCCTTCTTTAATAAAAGCAGAGGACAGGTGAGATAAAATGGCCTACCTCCTGCCCATCTGATAAGGAGAGAGTGGCCCAAGAGGGGCTAGCTCAAAGGACACACAGTCCTTGGAGGCAGGCCCATGTGGTTTACTCACCTGCATGTAAACCTCCCTGGGTCACTTCAGTGGCCTGATATTCGATGCCTTGCTCAGGGCAGCTCCATGTAGCCACTGGGGATGTGGTGTCAGCTGGATGGAGGCCTGGCCACTCCTGACCCAAGGTGGTTTGGCACTGACCAGCCCTGCCCTGCGGTGGGTCATCTGAGCTAGAGCTTAGTTGCTGGACTCAGGTGCCAGCTGGAGTGCCAGTTAAGATTCTGCTGGTCCTGGCCCAGGCTTCAGCCAGGGATCTCCTGCTTACGTGGTGGTCACCCTGGAAATCCCAGGCCCTCGCCCTTGAGAAGCATGATTCAGTGGCAGAGGCCCTGTGGGTATGAACAGGGTGAGAACACAAACCAGAGGAATGGGGAGGGGGCACTACAGACCCCACAAGGCATCAGTCCTCAAGGGTTACCAGAGCAATCAGAGAAATCCTGATAGGCTTCCTGGAAGAGGTGGGTTTCCAGGAGAAGCTCACCAAGGTGAGCAGCAGAGTTCCTGTGTTATATGGTGGGAAGAGGTAGCCTGGAGGTCAAGACACCTGGGTTCCAGTGCTAACAACTAAGACTTCAGACCTGTTGCTGCCCCTCTGATGGCTTCAATTCCAACATGTTAAGCTGAGCAGTTGGCCAGGTCCCTTCCAGGACTGACGTTCCATGGTCTGAGCAGGAATCCAAAGTGAGTGGCTCCTTCTTACCCTCCAGTACTTCATTATTCCATGAAGGGCTGGCAGATACCTCCAGTGGCTCCCTCCATCCACTTAGGTCCTCTCTTGGCAGTCCCAGCCAGCTGCATGTCATCCCTAACCTTCCTGACCTCCACTCCCCCGAGTCCTAGGGGTCTTGATAATATTGGGGTCTGTTGTGCCCAGAACCCTGGAATAGGCATGAGGGAAAAAGTTACAGGGAGGTAATTTCTAGGTCTACATAGGGAAGAATCAAAATGCAGTGTGGATTCCTGAAATAAGGAATCCTTTTTCTTCTTATGCCATCTTATTGTATACTGAATGCATATAAAATATTTAGCAAAAAAAAAAAGAAACTTCCACAGTCTCCTCCCCAGCCCTGCTGAGGGAGGTACTGAGCTCCCCATACCAAAGTTATGCAAATAGAAGCAGAAGCTCGTGTTTCAGAAGCCATCTAGTGCTGAGTATTGGAGAGGTGGTGAATCAGAGGCTCCCAAACATACCCCATCAGAATTTCCTGGGACACCTGTTAGGCTGCATATTCCTGGGCCCCTGCAGTTCTGAATCAGTGGTTTGGGAAGAGCTGGCCCAGGAAGCTGCATTTTTAATACCATGGTGGCAGCATGCCCTGGGGGATAACATCTGTGGCCGTCCCCACCAGAGGGTTTCTCAGAGGTGCCGCAGCAGCTCATCTTTGAGAACTCTCAGCCTGTCCACAGCTGCCTAGAGACATCAACCGTGGGGAATCACGTTCCGAGGCCTAGCACCTGAGCAGGTGGGAGGTGGGTCAAGACCAGGCACTGCCCCTTTCCTAGAGACGTTCACCCGCCCCCTGCCCTCCCAGACCTGCCCTGTCTCCCTCCAAAAGCCCCTGCCTAAGCCGGGCAGGTGTGTTTGGGTTTGTTGGTTCTCAGTTCCCCTCCTGCCCACCCTTCTCCCCTCACTAAGCTGTTCTACATGTAATTATCCATTTTATCAGGGTGAAAGGCCCTGCAATTCACTTGTCGAAGCCCTAACGAGGCAGCGTGGATGCTTTCAAGTCTGTAAAGAAAAGGGAAATCCTGCTAGAATTGGCAACTTAATTCACCAAGCCAGCCTCGACAGACCTCATTAAGTCCCCGTGTATTCATTTCAGGCTAATGGCTGTCATGCTGACTGCTGTTTGATTTGCTGTAATAGACTTTTATGGCGTTCCAATTTGCTCAAACGTGTTTGCCTGTGTCTCTGCCCACCAGCGCTGCTCCAGCACCTCCGATAGGGTTGCGCACCCACCTCGCTGACCTTCAGCACTGCCCCGTGCTCCTCCTCCTCCTGCCCCCGCCCCGCAGCCCTTCAGCTGTGCCCCAGGGAGGTGACTCTAGGGCTAGGTGTTCGAGTCAGAGGACAGATGGTGCCAGGAGGCTCCTTGGGCTCAGCAGGGCCTCTGGAGTGTCAGGGTTGGCCATGTCATTGACATTCTGAGAAGTTCAGCCTCCTTAGCTGGGCCTTTGGCCATCTGGCCTCCACCTGCCTTTCTCAGCCTATCTTCTGATATTCCTCCACACGAGTCCTCCTGTCACCCAGGGGCTAAGCCAGTGCCTCTGAGCGTGTGTCTTTGTGTCACTTTTCTTTGTAAAACACATGTTCCACTGTTTCAACTAATTCTGGAGTGTTTTCTTTCTTCTTGCAGCCTAACTCTATTCTGCCTGTCCTTCAAAGCCCAAATCTGATCCACTGTGCTTTGATTCCCTCAAATTGTTTGAAATGAACACAAACATTTGTTGAACAGCAATGGAGCGGGGCCCAGGGATTTTCAGCTGGCTTGGCAATTCAGGGTAGAAAAAACAGGCTCTACTGTTTGCCAGCTGTGTAACTTTGGAAGGAACTTAATCTTTCTGGACCTCAGTTTTTTATCTATAAGATGCGTGACAATATTTCCCTTGTGGGGTTATGATGAGAGCTATAATAATGCCAGTAGGAAAAGCCCTTAGTCCACTTTGTGGCTCATAATATATTTAGTATATATATGTATGTGTATATATATATATACACATACATACTAGTGATTGAGACCAGGGTCTTTGTGCTCAGGGAAGGTAATGTTACAGGGAGAAAAACAAGTAAGTAGATATATAACTACCTCTAAATGTATTAAATGCTATGGGAGCTTAGAATGTGCAAAGTGGGATGGAAGGAATAGACCTCTGGAGTTAACTGTGGAAGGAGTGAACTGGTCTATATATGGGGGCTGCTCATATGGGGCCTTAGAGGATGAGTAGGAGTTTGTTATGCAGAGAAGCAGATTATGTTGTCTCTGAATATCATATACTTTCTGAGATCCTCTAGTTTTTTTTTTTTTCCATATGATGGAATTTCCCAAAGAAGGAGGTAGATTCTAACTCCTGCCCAGAGAGCCTGTTGAGGTGGGACAGCGACTGTATAGGTGTGTGTGTCCCCTGCAAGTGCCCCCTGTTACCTTGTAGAAACAAATTGGGCTGGAAGTGGGCCTTCTGGCTCCCTGCCCAGGTTTCTGTGATGGGCAGGCCTGTGTAGATCTTTGTCACCCCTGGCTTCAGGTAACAAGATGGGGATGAGGTTGGAGGTGGGGAGGAGTGGGGCTGAGATGAGTCAAAAGGGGCCCGAGAGACTGAGAGCTCTTTTCGGATCCTCAAAGATGGCTCAGGACATGATCAGAGCCACAACCCAGGGTTCCTGGCCCCGGGTCCAACTAGGCCACACCATCTCTCCACATCACTTAATAAGGACAGATGAAAGTCACTCCTTGAATGTCCTTCCTAGGGATGGGAAAACAGAGAGGAGAGTATTCTTGATAATCATTTGTCAGTGAAACAAGACAAAGAATTCATTTCTATGATGATAATAATAAGTCGGCGTTTTGTTATTGAGTGCTTCCTGTGTGCCTAGTACTCTTCTTCTCATATGGGCACTGACTGAGCCCTCACTTCAGGGGGTAGCCACTCTTGTCCCCATTCTACAGATGTGGATATGAAAGTAGACAGGTTATATAAGTTGTACAAAGCTAGGCAAGGATGGGGCCAGGATTCAGGGACAGGTCTGATTATGTGACCTTCAGCAGGTAATTTCAATTCTACCTACAAAATAGAGATAGTATCCATGCCTTGCAAAATTATTGTGAGACTGAAGTATAAGGGACTGTGTATGAGAATTGCTGAGCCCAGTGTAAATGCCCAGTAAATGGTCATAGTTATAGTCATTGCATGTCCATCTCTCCTGCCAGACAGAGCAGGGACAGAGCTTAAGCACTGCATCCTCAGTGCTCAGCCCAAGATCTAGCCCTTGGATGTGAACTTCACAAATGGGCAGAGCCCTGCTGCTTCCTCTGCCTCTGAGTGGTTGGAAGGACAGCTGGGTTTATGCCAAGAACTCACTGCTGGCACTCACTGATGCCTGCTGTTGCCTGCCAATTCTTGAACCTCAGCCGTGCCATCCCATGTGCCCTGGGCATGTGGGGAGCCCAGAGTGGCCCAGAGCATGCGGAAGTGGACTTGCCAAACTTATTAGCCCCACTGGGCCCTATGGCAGTGCCCCCAGCTGCCCTCCTCAAGGTATGCCCATCAGACGATGAATGATTTATAAACTGCATCTTCAGGCTGCAGAGAGAAGTGGGGATGAAAGGGCTTCCCACTGGCTTGTGCCTGCCATCCACCTAAGGTATCAGCTCTGCTCACAAGAGTGTCATCTCCCATGCCAGTAGAGGCAGCCCCTTGACAGGCCATATTAATTTACACCCTGGGCCATGGTGCTTGGCAGGCCCCCTCTGCATCTATAACTACCCGCCTATTGATCTGGGAGAGGGAGACCAGTTGGTCATCTCAGGGGCCCTGGATCCTGCTGGTCAGAGTCAGGGCGGGTGGTGGCCCTGGCCACACCCCTGTGCCCTGCGGTGAGTGCCCTGAGGTGCCTGTGTTTTCTCTGGTCCCCTCCTGTCAGCACAGTGACCGGTACCTCGAACTTGTCCCTTCCAGTGGGTGTCACGGCCTGCAGCAGCAAGGACAGCAGGCTTTGGGCTTGTAGCAGTGAAGTTATGCACACAGCAAAGCAGCAGTGCTGACTGTTGCAACAGCCTTGCGGTGTGTGTGGTGGTGTTGTGTGAGTGTGCACTTAAGTGATGTCTTTGTGTCCTGGTGTTTTCACTGTCTTTCATTTGTCCTGTGACAGCTCTGTAAGTTAGGGGACAATTTTTCTTCCCACTTTCAGGATGAGAGACACTGAGGCCAGTACAAGGTTACCACCTTCCCTAAGTTCCCTGGTGTCAGATATTCTTGCAACTAGAGCCATAGTCTTGCTGTCATCTTTCAGCACCTTTGCATGGGTCTTTTCCACTATGCCATTACCTGCTGTGGTTTGCCAAAAGTTGCCCTGATTTAGACAGGATGCAGAGAGGTGAACTGGGGTCTCTGGGCTCTGAGCACAGGCTTCCCCCCATCCAAGGCTGAGGCTGGCCCATGACCCTGTGCACAGGCTGTGGGGGTCCAGTGGAGAAGCTTCACTCAGAGCCCTCTGCCAGTGGTCTGCAGGGAGGACCATCTCAATAGTCAGGACCCAGCCCTGGTCATAGTTATGCACCTTCCCCATGACTTGCTGGGTTAGCCCCCAAGGCAACCACCAAGATTTCCGATCCCACATGTACATACACCATTATTTGTGAGAAGTAAGAGACCGCCACACATAAGTGAACGCCAGCCTGCTCCACCTGCCTGCAGGGATGATTCAATAACTTTCTGCCGTCTCTTCCTTGAGTCTTAGGTGCCCAGGAGGGAATAAATGGAGTCCCACAGAATCCAGGCCCAGAGAGCTCAGCCCAGCCACATAGTTCCAAGCTCCTTGCTCCCTCATGCCCACTGTGGAGCGAAGCCCAGGACCCCCTCCCATCCCCCGAGACCCCTGTGGCAGCTCCTTCCCTACCTGGGGTGCATGCCCAGGGCTGTGGACACTTGCCACCATCCTCAGCATGAGGAAAGAGGACAGTGCAGGAGCAGGAGATGGAAGGAGCCCAGGTGTAATTAAAATTATTATTTTGTTTGAATGGTAATAATGTTCTTAATTACGTCAGTTTCCTTGCCAATTCTCACGGGGAGCCTTTGGGGGCCCATATAATTCTATTGCAATGACTGCAGGACCCTCTACCATGTACACGAAGCAGGATAGTATGTGGAACCCAGCTTCTGTGCACTGGGGATTCTCTGGCGCGTGCTGGGTTACCTTTTATTGTGCCCCCAGCCCTTTAAATAAAGAACCTCTAAGTGGAAGGGGATGACAGCTGCCTGCTGGAGACGTTCCCGCTGCATTGTTGGACTGCCAGCCTCGTGCGCCAGAGTCCATCTGGCGTCTTTCATCTCCCTTTCTCCTTAGTGTCCTCCTCCCCCGGTGGGGCCTGTTGGAGGAAGGGCGCAGAACTCCTGCCTGCACCCCTTTCCCTCTAGGCGGTGGGGCTTCCTTAGACCTTGAGTGGGAGGACAGGTTTAGGAAACAGAGAGTTGAAGAAGGTCCCTCGTGCAGCCAAGGGCAGCCGTGGCTTCACTGTATGATAAGAACCTGAGCCCGATCTGTGACCTGGGGTCCCTGGTCCCTACTGCAGCACCGTGAGGGAGCCAGGCACACAGGGGCTCTAACTCCACAGCGGGAGGCTGGGAGCAAGAGGCTTAGCCTCCTGGAGCCTCCATTTCTTCACCTACAAAATAGGGGTACATAGGGGTTGCTGTGAAAGTTCAGTGAGAGCATGTGTATGAAGCCACACCCACGCAGGACAGTTGATCGGCTTTCCTATTGTTCTGAGAAGTTCCCCAAGAACTTCGGGAAAGTTGCTTGAAGTCCAAGTTGCAGCTGGACAGGTAGGCTCTGTTGCTATGGACTGAACGGTTGGTATTGTGTCAGTGGTCAAGAACTCGCAGCCCAGTAGGAGACAGGAAACGTGTGGGAAGCATGAAGAAAAGACATGACAAGGGAAAAATGGAAACAGAGTCCCCTGGGAATTTCTAGTAACAGGCAGAGAGCATTTCACATAGGCTCCTGGAAACCAGCACCCCAGGCAGGCAAGTTGACCTCCTCCCACCACACCTTCTGTAGTGATCAGAGGCCAGAGAAGGTCAAGGATGAGCCCCAGGCCACCTGATAAACCAGTGGCAAACCACTGAAGACCTCAGGTGACTGGGCAAGATACTCAGAGATGCAGTTGCCAGAGCCTGTGATGAGACTGAGGGCGTGCCTGGGTGGGCGGCGCAGCACTGATTTCCCAGGAGGATGTCCAGAGCTGGGCTAACGGCTCAAGGGGTGGTGCCTCCTGGTCTCCCACAGACGCCCCCATTCCCCAGGGCCAGCGGCCTCAGGCTGCCTTCTCGATGCAAAGCCTTCCTGAGAGTGTGGACCCGACACTAGCTTGCGCTTCTGCCTTGCCTCGTCTCAGGGGCTCTGGGATTCTGTCTCAGCCCCTCTACTTCCCCTAACAAGTTTGAATATCATCAGAATGGCTTGGCAACAGGCCTATCAACCCCCCCTCATAATAATATTGAGCCCCCACTCAATAACCTTGTTTTGATGCATTCACAGGCGGCTTGGCCCACCTTGTTTTCTACCAGAAAATGAGAGAGAGAGGAGAGGTCTCGGGTGATGAAACTATTATAATTTCTGTGATTCCTTAGCATCCTTTCGTTACTTGGCCACTTTGTGGTGCTGGCTGGAAGCTGGGAGGGGCTGAATTCGCCCTCTTTATAATAACCTTAAGTGGAAGCCTCCTGTCCATCTGTTAAAATGCCAGCTCTTCTCTCCAGATGCAATGATGCAGCTGGGAGATTTCACCTGGGCGTGATCACTAGGTTCTGTATGCTGGCTGGAAGCTGGGAGGGGCTGAATTCGCCCTCTTTATAATAACCTTAAGTGGAAGCCTCCTGTCCATCTGTTAAAATGCCAGCTCTTCTCTCCAGATGCAATGATGCAGCTGGGAGATTTCACCTGGGCGTGATCACTAGGTTCTGTGCAGTCGTTCCCCATTCACAGTCTTCACCATCCTTCGGCCAGCCCACCTCCATGGCATGGGGAGTTGCCAGCCGCAAAGAGCTGAATGCTTGGTCACGTGCTTGTCCAGGAGGGTCCCACTCCTGGTCCCCTTTCCTAGGCCTACCCCTGAGAGAGGGAAAAGGCTTGGAAGCCTCTCCCTCCAACCCCTACCCTGTTGGTATCTTCCTGTGTGAGCTCAGCTGTGCCTCCACCATTCCCAGCACAAATCCTGCATTGTAGAAATCCATCCTGTTTCCATGAGGCTCTGGTCTCCCAGCTTTCCTGTCCTTTCCATCTCAGAGCCTCCCTGCAGTCTGTTCATTTTGCTGCCGCCCTACCTGTGTTCATGTCATGCCCTCCCCTGAGCTGCTCTCAGCCAAACCCCCTGCGTCATCTTCCTCCCTATCATTTAGCCCAGTCCTACTCTTCCTTATGGCAGAAAGTGAAGAGGAACTAAAAAGCCTCTTGATGAAAGTGAAAGAAGAGAGTGAAAAAGTTGGCTTAAAGCTCAACATTAAGAAAATGAAGATCACAGCATCTGGTCCCACCACTTCATGGGAAATAGATGGGGAAACAGTGGAAACAGTGTCAGACTTTATTTTGGGGGGGCTC
>SJYC01053017.1:0-43628 GCA_006408675.1 Madoqua kirkii | reverse complement strand
AGCTCAACATTCAGAAAATGAAAATCATGGCATCCAGTCCCATCACTTCATGGGAAATAGATGGTGAAACAGTGGAAACAGTGTCAGACTTTATTTTGGGGGGGCTCCAAAATCACTGCAGATGGTGACTGCAGCCATGAAATTAAAAGACACTTACTCCTTGGAAGAAAAGTTATGAGCAACCTAGATAGCATATTGAAAAGCAGAGACATTACTTTGCCAACAAAGGTCCATCTAGTCAAGACTATGGTTTTTCCAGTGGTCATGTATGGATGTGAGAGTTGGACTGTGAAGAAAGCTGAGCACTGAAGAATTGATGCTTTTGAACTGTGGTATCGGAGAAGACTCTTGAGAGTCCCTTGGACTGCAAGGAGATCCAACTAGTCCATTCTGAAGGAGATCAGCCCTGAGATTTCTTTGGAAGGAATGATGCTAAAGCTGAAACTCCAATCCTTTTGCCACCTCATGGGAAGAGTTGACTCGTTGGAAAAGACCCTGATGCTGGGAGGGATTGGGGGCAGAAGGAGAAGGGGACGACAGAGGATGAGATGGCTGGATTGCATCACTGACTCGATGGATGTGAGTCTGAGTGAACTCTGGGAGTTGGTGATGGACAGGGAGGCCTGGCGTGCTGGGATTCATGGGGTCAAAAAGAATCAGACATGACTGAGGGACTGAATGCTATGGTCAAGGACATAGTCAATTTTTATAACTATTTCATAAATATTTTGAAATAAATGTTTATCCTCCAATCATTGGGTGCAATATTCTGTATATGATCATGAGATTCTTCTTGTACTATTCAATTTTCTATATTCTTAGCAATTTTTTGTCTGTTTGACCAATAACTGGATGGATGCATTAAAAATCTTTCACTATGACTGTGCAGTTTTCTATTTTTTCCTCATATTTTAAGCAGAACTTCCTAGGTATGAAAATGTGTCAATTTTTGCTTTCATATTTTGAGCTTTGTTTTTAGTGCATGAGAATTTAGAATTGTTGTATTTTCTTGATAGACAACACCTTTTATCATTAGGTAGAAAGTTTCTTTATTTTTAGCAGTACTTTTTGCCCAAGTCTATTTTCCCTACAATCACTACAACTGATTCTAATAGGCTGGTTTAGAAAGGATATAGAAGACAGTCGTTAAATGAAAATTGTATTTTTACATACTAGCAATCAACAAATGGGAGCTGACTTTTTCAAAATTTTTAAAGTATCATTTATACTATTACTGGAAACGTGAAAGTAGATGTGCAAGATTTAGATGCCAAAAACTACGAAGCATGGATCAGAGGAAGCAAGGAAGACTTATGGCTTTTGCTTTGCAGGCCGGGAGGGTTTAGGGACCACGGGAGGGGTTTTCACCTGCTCCTTCCGCCCTGGCAGCTGATTGTTCCTTTAGAGCCTGGAGTGTAAAAGAGTTTGCAGTTCCTCTCCTAGTGACTTAAGCGTTCGCTTTGTAGGAGAGAAGGGTCCAAAGAAATGATTGAGTTTTATGCCTCCCTTGCAGGCGGTCAGCCCCTGCACCACCGACGGGGAACTTCCTTAGATATTCTGCTCTGCCCACAAGTCTTTCTTAGGAGCTCCCGGTAGGGGCTCGTGGGGAACAGCCTGTGAGTGACAGGAGCTCCTATTTTATCCTACTGCTCCCAGCTATTTCAGATTGAGATGCTAAACCACACTTGGCCAGTAGTTCTTGAAATTTTTAGCAGATTTTCCTTACTAATTACGCAGCGGCGATACAGCACCTCTTCCCATGCTCTGACAGAAATGAGATAGCTCAGGTGTCTCTTCTCTCCTTGGAGGGTCTGGTTACTTTCCGGATTTCAGCTTCCTTGGTTGCCTCATGACCTCAGCTCTCTGGTGGGTTCAAAAAAAGTTCTGATTCTGTATTTTATCTAAGCTTTTCTCGTTTTTAGGATAAGAGTCATTTTCTGTTGTTGCAACTTCCTACAAACTAAGAAGGTGGACGTGCCAAACATTTTTTTGAGCCACAAACTCTCCTCCCTGGAAATTGCAGCAAATTTAAAGCAGAATTTCCTGGATATGAAAGTGTGTGCGTTGCAAAAAAAAAAAAATCTCAGCTATTATTTTTTCAAATTGTATCTTTCCCCCATTTTTTTCTGCCAACTCCTACTGGGATTTTGATTAGACATTCTGATTTCTCATTCTCCTTGACCTCATTTTCTTCCCTCTGGAGTCCTAACTGGCTAGTTCTGGGATCTTTGACTACTGGCCTCCATATTCTTTAGAACTTTATGAAAATTGTATAAAGTGTCGGATGTAGAGCTTTCCAGAGGGCACCTGAATTGCTTTCTTCCTAGCTCTATCAAGCTAGGACAAGTTTAAATTTAATTTCCCTCTTGGGATCTCTTGAATTATGACCACAAACCCACATGAAGACTACTTCATAGCTACAAAGTCTCGGTAGAGTTTATTTTTCTCCCTCCATTTAATGCCGGGGTTAAACAAGACAAGCACATTTCCTCCTTGTCTTCCTCCATATGGTGGGTGGTGGTGTTGTTTGGTTACTAAATCGTGTTGACTCTGACAACCCCATAGACTGTGCCCCCCCACCCCAGGCTCCTCTGTCCATGGGCTTCCCCAGGCAAGAATACTGGAGTGGGTTGCCATTTCGTTCTCCAGGGGATCTTCCTGGATCAGGGATCAAATCTGTGCCTCCTACCTTGGCAGGTAGATTCTTCACCAGGAAAGCCCATAGTAAAATTTACCATGATTTTAATGTGCTCTACCACCCATCAGGGCTACACTCTCCTTGGCTTGCTTGATGGAAACAGGTTCTGCAGCTTAGCAGAGTTTAGTAAGTTGCCCAGGGCCACACGCTCAGTGGAGGAGACAAGATGCCAAGAAGCGGGTTTTCAGTTATCAAGCACGTGAAGCGAGGAAGCACTCTGCAGGGTGTCTAGTCATGTTTTCTTATAAACAGTATTTCATTGGCTGATCCTAGTTTTTTATGGACCACGTGGATTTGCTGCTAGGCTTCTCCCAGCTGCTGTTTAGCCTTTGACAATCTGGTGATGTGGACATCAGTGAGCAACAACGGTGTGTAAAACCTAAAACAAACTCACTCAGTTTGGTCTCAAAGAGGAATATAGTGACACGCTTCAATCATTTATCAAGACCCCAATTTTTTCCTCTTAGAGTTTAGATTTCCAGAATATTGCAGTGATAACACCGAGGGCTTCTGCCTACCACGCTCAGTCTCCCCTGTGATTAACATCCTACAGGGCTATGGTATATCTGTCACAATTAATGAACCAGTGTTACTATGTTAGTGTTAACTAAAGTCCATGCATCATTCAGATTTCTTGAGTTCTCCCCACCCCCAGGGTCCCCTTTTCTTTCCCTGGATCCCACATTACTCTTGGTGTTACATCTTCTTGGTCTTCTTTTGGTTGTAACTCAAAGTGGTCTTGCTTTGGGTGAACTTGACCCTGGAGTAGGAAATGGCAACGCACTCTGGTATTCCCACCTGGAGAATCCCATGGATGGGGGAACCTGGCAGGCTACAGTCCACAGGGTCACCGAGGGGAGGACACGACTGAGCAACTGAGCATGCGTGACGGTTTCAGAGACTGCGGATCAGTTGTTTTGTAGAACATTCCTCACTGGGATTTACCTGGAGTTTTTCCGCTATTAGACTGGAGTACCTGGTTCTGGGGAGGAAGACCACAGTATAAAGCGCCGTGTTCATCCCCTCAAGGGTCCACAGGCATCACGTTGAGATGGTGGCTCAGGGCTTCTCTGTTGTAAAGTGACTCTTCTTCCTCCCTTTCCGCCTGGTCCTCTGGAGGAGTGCCACCAGGCACAGTCTGCTTCAGGAATGGGGAGTTACTGTCTTCCCCTTAGGAGGGGAGCAGCCATAGAAATGACGTGGAATTCTCCAGCATGGGCGATCTCTCTCTGCGCCCCGCTTTGTACACTCTTCAGGCAAATCAGCAGCAAACAGAGCCGCCCCCTGGCGCTCCTGCTCTCTCCCATCTCCGGGTCACTTCTGCTGCCACCAGATTTCCTCCTTGGTGATGCAGCTGGACCCAGAAAAGCACTGGTGATGAAATCTCCCTGTTGACCATCCCTGCAGTGTTCTCCGTGGTAACTATGGGGACATAACCTCAGGGAGTCTGGGAAGTCAGATGTCTGGTCGTCAAGTCAGTGGTGGACAACCAAGGTGCTGGATGAGCCGAGCACACAGCTTAGGGAGCAGTCCAAAGCCCCGATGCCAAAGTGAGACCACAGCCTTGAAACGGTGGGCAGTCCCAGCTGCCTCCCCCGGATGGAGAGACTGATTCGGGATAACACTCTTTTTTGGCTGATGCCCTGATGGGTTGGGGTGAGCAAATTCGAGAGGAGGCCCTGGAGCAGAGATGAATCTTTCAGTATGACTGATGTTGTGGGGAAATGGGAGTTTCCAGTGGAAATCAAGGATACCTTGAGAGCAGAGAGGGTGGGTGTGGGTGTTGAACATAGAGAAGGACCTGAGAGATGGGATTTGGAGGCCAGAAATGTCTAATGTGGACATTTAGTAGTTGTGGGGTCTTGAATGTAACTCTCCACCTCTCCTCTCCAGAGAAGTCTGGGTCGCTCACGAAGTTGAGGAGTCGGGGAACTTGAAGACACTCCGGGTTCCGTGGCTGGGCAGAGGCACAGAGACAGATGCCATATGAGGACCGGAGGCAGGATGAGCAAGCAGCGGTGGGCTGCAGGGCGATGACCGCAGGGTCTCACAGGGTCCTGCTCACGGCGCCATTCCCTCCCTGTGATTCTCAGCCCGTCCACGCGGCGGGCAGGCACGATGGGGCAGAAACGGGGACAGAGGCCCAGGAACGCTGCTGCCTGCCCAAGGTCACCGGTCACTCTTGGCTGAGCTGGGAGTGGACCCTGATGCCCAGACACTCGGCTCAGCCTTCCTTTCCTCCCTCCACACTGAACTTACCCACCTCTCATCAGCCCCTCGGAAAGAACCCGTTGTTTATTGCATGACATTGAAGTTGGAATATTCCTTTCAAGTCCAGGGCTCTAAAAAACATGCCCAATGAACCAATCCACTTAAAATGCAAATTCCACTGACACTAATAAGCAATATATATACACATACATTTACGCATGCAAATGAGCGGGATGCGATGCAGGGCTTGTCTCTGCAGCATCTGGCACAGGATAACCATGTACGAGACGCTTCATCAAGTGGAGTGGAGTGGCCGTCCCCCACCCCTCCTCACCAGACTTGGTCCTTCCCAGTCAGGAGCCGTGGGTGGCGTGCCTGGTCCTTCAGAAGCCAGAGCATCTGCTTCTGAAGTTCATGAAACTGCGTGATGGGTGTAATTCACAAGAACTTGCTGAGTCTCAGCTGGCTGTCCTGCTGATATTGATCATCCTCACCTGCCTGCTGGAACCTCCCTGCACCTTCAGGTCCAGCTGTGACTTCCCGGAAGCCCCTGGGCATGGCTGCAGCTCACCTCCACCTCACCCACATCTGAACTCGGAGACCACGTTCTCACTCATTCATCTCAGACCTTTCATTTAGCACTGGGCCCAGAGCTGCCAAAACAGATGCTTCCCTGGACAGTTTCTAAGTTCTTGTTGCCTATACACCTTTCTTTCTAAGCATTTGGGATTCATGGCTGCTGCTGCTGCTGCTAAGTCGCTTTAGTCGTGTCTGACTCTGTGTGACCCCATAGACAGCAGCCCACCAGGCTTCCTTCGTCCCTGGGATTCTCCAGGCAAAAACACTGGAGTGAGTTGCCATTTCCTTCTCCAATGCAGGAAAGTGAAAAGTGAAAGTGAAGTCGCTCAGCCGTGTCCGACTCTTAGCAACCCCATGGACTGCAGCCCACCAGGCTCCTCCATCCATGAGATTTTCCAGACAAGAGTACTGGAGTGGGGTGCCATTTCGTTCTCCAGGGATTCACGGCGGGTAGAGGATATTCGGGGATTTTCCCAATGGTGCCTATAGCCTGGGATGGAGGCTTAAAATAAAAAAGCTTCTCATAAGAAAATGGGAGGCCTTGATGGCACTCAGGTCTCACACATATTTATTTGACTGCAACAGATGAGCTTTTCCACACAATTGTCAATAACCAATGTCCCCATTTGCTATCAGAAGTTCTTTTTGCTGGCTGTATTAAGTGGAGAAAATGGTAAATGATTTTACATATGTGGCTGCCCTCCTCAGTGATACCCAGCTCTAAGGGGGTCTCACGATAAACACCATTTTAGAGGCACCCGTGACCGTGTGGCTCCGTGAGAGGCCGGGGGGCCACCGTCCTCTCAGTCCCTAGTCTCCAGGCCATCTAGTTTGTTTTTGTTTTTTGGTCACCAAAATTTCCCTAGACCTTTCAGGGAGGGAGATGAAACGGTAACAAAGCCTATTCATTTGGGTTAAAAAAAAAAGTGTGTGTATAAAAATGCCCAGCGTACTCGTGTGAGCTAAGTCGCTTCAGCCACGTCCAACTCCTGTGAGGCTGATTTCCAGTGATCTGTTTGCTCTATGTGATGCTCTTTGCACACTTGTTAGGAAAGTTCCTAGACGTGGACTGCTGGTTCAGAGCATGTGCACATGCCAGTTTTTAAAAATATACATTCATAATTGGCTGTGTTGGGTGTTAATTGTAGCAGGGGGGGGGGTTGTTGCCCCAAGGCCCATGGGCTGTTAGCGCCCCAGCCAGAATTTGAACCTGCATCAACTGCTTCAGAAGGTGGATTCTTAACCACTGAACGGCCCAGGAAACCCCCAGGTGTCAGTTTTGCAAACCCATTTGCAAATTGCCCTCCAAGCCATCTCTACCAACTTCTGCTAGCGGAGTTCGAGGCTCCAGTTTCTAAAAGGATCAGCTGCACTGTTTCGAGTCTGGAGAGGATGGCAGTGTCCCCCGGGCTCTGCTCCTTCAGGTCCCTGCCCTTCCGTGCACACAGTGAGCTCCTAATAAATACTCGAAGCTTACTCAACGAGGGCTCCATCTCCCCAGCCCCAGCCCTCCCCCTGGCAGTCCCGGTGCCAGCCTGTCCGCCTCCTCCAGCACAGGCAGGAAAATAGATGGCTGGGAGCCCGCCCTAGCCTCCGTCCCCGAGTGGTGATGAGGGACAGGACAAATGCGAGGTGAGAGGCAATATTTCCTGAAAGCAGAAGCGCCAAGTCGGCCACGCAGCCCGGCGTCCCCGCAGACCACGGAGGGAGCAGGCTGGGTGAGAGCAAAGTGCCGCAGGTTCGTGGTCAGGGCCGGGCCGGTGGCCCGAGAGGAGCGGCAGCAACAGGACGGAGAACCAGGGGCGCCTGGAGAGGATGCGCTTCCCTCTCTCTGAGCAGGAAGCAGCCTTACAGCTGCTCAGAGGGTTTTTGTTGTTGTTGGGTTTTTTTTAATGTTTTTAAAAAGGAAGTTTCTGTGCAATCTGATTTAATGCAGTCACCAGGCGGAGGTCGGGGGATGCAGGAGGTACAGAGAGGGAAGGCAGATGACGACTGTTCGGTGAACACCTCGGACAAATCCAACACGGGATGCTCAGTGCTTCGGGGCTGGTCCAGGCACCTTAACTCCTCTCTGCTCCCCCAATTCTGCCATCCCCAGGCTCACCTTAGGGGCTTCCCTGGGGGCTCAGCAGTAGAGAATCCGCCTGCAAGGCAGAAGTCGCAGGAGACACGGGTTGGATCCCCGGGTCGGCGAGATCCCCTGGAGGAGGGCATGGCAACCCACTCCAGTATTCTTGCCTGGGAAACCTATAGACAGAGGAGCCTGGCAGTCCATGGACATGGACAGTCCACAGCCATAGACGGTCCATAGGACAGGACTCAGCTACTGAACAACCACATGACCAAGCCCGCAGCCCTGAACCACTTCAACAGATGGCCTGCAGAACAAAAATGCCTTGTTGCATTTGCTTAGGAAACCCTAGCCACGGTAGAGGTCTCTTTCAGCAACTTTATCTCAAGAAGTAAGCTGTGGGTTACAATGACGTAGGATGCCCAGTTGCAGGCCAGCATCTCCCATGACACCATAGGCGAGGTGGGAGTCTGTGGTCTAAGATCTCTCTTCCACATTGCCTCCACCCCCAGCATCCAGGCCCTCAGGCTGCAATCAGCCTGCTTTTGGGGGTCCCTCTCATCCACCTTCCTCACAGCAAGACTCCTTCTCAGAGCGCCCCCACCCCCGCTGCCATCCCCCCTCTTCCTGGGCTGCTTAAGGAGCTAGAACTTTCTTTACTTTATGACACAGAGCAAGTCAGTGTTTCTTTGTCTCAATCTTCTCCGGGGTAGAGATACCCAGGGGCCAAAAGGCCCATTAAGGTGCTTTCCCAAACAAAGGAGCAGGTAAATCTTCCACCACCTGGTAGTAAAATGCTCCAAGTGCAGCCGGCTTTTAAAATAACTGTTTCTGGTCTCCCTGCTCGCTCTCACATCTGCAAAGCTCTTACTAGCTGCTTGGCATGGGGCGGCTCCCCGGACACCCAGGAGCTCTTGGTAGGATATGCAGGTGGGGGCATCGCAGACGAGACGTTT
This sequence comes from Madoqua kirkii, assembly GCA_006408675.1. NCBI lineage: Eukaryota > Metazoa > Chordata > Mammalia > Artiodactyla > Bovidae > Madoqua > Madoqua kirkii. The sequence goes on along the minus strand of SJYC01053017.1, from coordinate 35,113 downwards.
ACTGCGCAGATTGGGAGGTGGAGGCTTGGGGCACCAGCAGATGAGCATGTCCGACCATGGAAGACCCCGGGGGAAGCCCGAGAAAGCACAGACACGGGGACCCCCAAGGGTGCTTGTCGGGCAGACACGGGCCTCAGAGAGGCGGGCAGGAGAAGTTGGGGTCGGTACCTGGAGTCTGGTTCCTCTTTCCTTCTTCTTGGGGGACCCCCAGCTGGAGAGACTCTCCTCTTACATACCCTTGCCAGGAAGCAGATTCCTCTGAAGACAAAGGCAGGCCTTGCGCATCACCGGCTCACCTGCCCCGGACAGAGGGGTCAGGAGGAGGGACAGCAGGTAGGAGGAGGAGGCCTGGGTGAGTGACGGCAAGTCACCCCCCTTCTTCTGTCCTCCCGGCCAGCTGGGAGCTCCTAGGCTGGGGCCCCAACGTCTGGGAAGGTGGGGGAGTACGCAGAGCTGGGAGCCACCCTGGAGAGAGGCCCACAGCCCCTCCTGTCCTCTTTAGGACCCAGGCCCGCACAGGGACCCCAGAGCATCTTCACCTAACTGCGTGGCTGGGAGGGGCCCGCAGGAAGGGGTGGCTGGGGGACACGGGAGGTGTGGGGCATCTACCGGCCGCATTAATGAGGAAGTGATTCAGTTAGCCCGGATTTCCCCATCAGCAGCTTTTATTAGAAGCAGGAGCAGCAGGGCTGTTAGGGGCCGGGAGAGGCGTTCAGACACGGTGGGCATGAGGGGAGGCGGCGGGAGCCAGGCAAGTTGTTAAGCAGATTAGGAGAGGGGAGCAGGAGAAAAATAAAGAGAGGAGAGAAAGGAAAATGGGGCCGCAGAGAAGGAAATCAAGCACAAAGCAGTCCAGATGAGGCAGAGGCAGGGGGCCGCCTTCCAGGCCGGGTGCCTCTATTGTGTTCTGCGCGCTGTAATCAGGAGCTAATACAATCCTGCCTCATTGGAAAGGCCAGCGCGCCTCAGAGGCGTCCCCACCGCTCAGTGAAGAGCGCAGCAGCACAATAGTCACACTGAGATAAATAATAACACAAGCAGCCTCAGGTTTGCAGGCTCCCAGGCAAGAGGTCACTGGTGACACGCAGGGGCGGCCACGCTGGGCCTGGGCGCAGGGTGGGTGTTTGCTGCAACACACCAAAACGAACCGAGCGAGAACGTTTACCGTGTGGTTTAAAGTCCTTTCGTCTGTGTCAACTCTCAGTGATCCTATTTCTGTATCATTATCCCCATTTTACAGAGGAGGAAACTGAGTCTCGGGAATTCAGGGGTTAGTAAATGATGCCAGGTGGCTTCCCAGGTGGCTCAGTGGTAAAGAACCTGCCTGCCAATGCAAGAGATGTGGGCTCGATCTCTAGGTTGCGAAAGATTCCCTGGAGATGGAAATGACAACCCACTCCAGTATTCTTGCCTGGAAAATCCCATGGACAGAGGAACTCTGTGGGCTATAGTCCACAGGGTGGCTAAAGGAGTTGAACACGACTGAGTGTGCACGCACACACACAAACACACATCCAAATGATGCCTTATGGGCTGAATCTGGCCCACGTCTTATTTGTGTGAATAAAGTTTTATTGGCACACAGCCACGCCCATTCTTTTCTGTACTGTTGGTGGCTGCTCTCTTTGGAGCTTCGAGGGTGGAGCTGACTTGCAGCGCCAGACCATATGGCCCACAAAAGCTAGAACAGCTACTCTCCAGCCCTTTACAGAAAGACGCTTGCTGGTCCCTGGGTTGAAAGGCCCGTTGAAAGTTACCCCACCAGGAGGCAGAGTTGGCATTCCCACCCTGCTTTGTTCCTTTAAGGCCCCAGGTGGGAGGGCCTGGGTGGCCAGGGGCGCGACTGTGATGTGGGAGGGGAGACAGCTGAACCAGCTCTGTTCCAGCGCAGTCCTGGATGGTGAGGGCCCAGGGGCAGAGGACCCAGACCATCGGAAGTCTCAGGGAAGTGAGATTCCTCATAACCAGCTGCAGAAACACAGACCAAGATCTCAGCTTCTGCCACACCCACCCCTGGAGCCTGGAGTGGGTCCAGCGAGCCTGGCCGAGCTGGCACTGACCCTGCCTGTGGGTTTCCCTTCGCCCTTGCCTACCTCACTGTAAGAATTTTGAGCCAGCAGGTGGTCCTCTGAATTGGCATTTGCCTTGCGTTTTTCTGCCCAGGCCAGGCTGGCTGCATAATTAATGCTCCGTTGAAGCTGGAGGGGGCTGTGTGTGACTGAGGACGGGCAATGGGGAGCCCCTTTTCCAGGCTTGAGCGATGGGCAGGGCGCTTGGTCCACGTGACTGCTCCTGCTGAAGGTGATCACATCAGAGGAGCTTGGCGCGCAGGAGATGCCCTGAGTCCATCTGGAGAAACTGTGGGCTGAGCCACCTCCCAGGTGGAGAACAGCGATCCTCCTTGAATACACAGCCTAGCCAAAGGCAAGAGGGCGTGGGGATTCGGCTCTGAAAACATCCCAGCGTCCTGAGTTAGTGATCAGAACATCCGGTCGCTGCTGCTGATAATGGTGTACATCCCACATCACTGCAGCAGCGATGCTCGCTGCTCGATGCTCGCTGCCGCTTTGTTCATCCAGGAGACATAGAATGAGCACTGGCCGCGTGCTTGGCGCTGCTCTGGGTTCGTAGGAAACAGTGGTGAGCGAACAAGCCCCTGACTCTGACATTCACCTTTCAGGGAAGGGCTGAAACTCCAGCCCAATCTAGCTGATTAATGCACGATCTGATTTCAGGATGTAGAAGCGCTATGTGGCTCAAATGGTAAAGGATTTGCCTGCAATGCAGGAGGCCTTGGTTTGATTCCTGGGTCGGGAAGCTTCCCTGGAGGAGGGCATGATGACCCAGTCCAGTATTCTTGGTCCATAGTAAATCCCATGGACCAAGGAGCCTGGCACGTTACAGTCCATGGGCTCGCAGAGAGTCGGACACAACTGAGTGACTAACACACACCTCCTATCTTTGCCGGTTTTCAGTGAATCTAAATTGATGCTGAACTAAACAAATTATTTTACAAAAAAGGATTGGAGGGGAAAGATGCACAGAAGGAAGGGTCTTCCTCTTTCCTGTGTGTGTGATAGACGCAGATCATCTTGACACCGTGAAGGGTGACGTCAGTTGCCTGCAAAGGGCAGTAGGGTGGTGAGAGAGGCCTCGGTTTGATCCCTGGGTCGGGAAGCTTCCCTGGAGGAGGGCATGATGACCCAGTCCAGTATTCTTGGTCCATAGTAAATCCCATGGACCAAGGAGCCTGGCACGTTACAGTCCATGGGCTCGCAGAGAGTCGGACACAACTGAGTGACTAACACACACCTCCTATCTTTGCCGGTTTTCAGTGAATCTAAATTGATGCTGAACTAAACAAATTATTTTACAAAAAAGGATTGGAGGGGAAAGATGCACAGAAGGAAGGGTCTTCCTCTTTCCTGTGTGTGTGATAGACGCAGATCATCTTGACACCGTGAAGGGTGACGTCAGTTGCCTGCAAAGGGCAGTAGGGTGGTGAGCAAAGAGGGAAGCTGAGTGTCTGCCAGTGTTGTCAAGCTTTGGAACTATCCAATTTTGCAACCCCACCTGCCCCCACTTGCTTCTTTTTATGTGAGATAATAAACCCTTTTTGTTAGAGTACTTTTAGTCTGAGTCCTTCATGTTGTCTATTTTTTCCTGTTACTTGCAGCTGAAAGCTGGTCCACCTGAAGGCTCAGACTCATCCTCTTGACCCAGGTGGGACCGGACCAAGCGGTTACCTGTTGTTTGCCTGCACGGCCCTCCCTTGATCACAGATTGTGTTGCCCCAGGGCCAAGGCCCCCTGGTGCCAGTCAGCTTAATTAATCGTACGTGGATCCAGGTGCCAGAGTGATCCCGGCAGGGCTGGAAGGCGATTGTGCAGGAGCAAAATAAAAGGGAGCCGCTAGACTGTGACAGCTGATATTAAAACAACTACAACTCACATCATATCCAGAGTCAGTGCACTATATTCCTAATAAATAATGGGTTACTGCAGGTTAAGTGTCTGTTGCCGCATTCCAATTGTTGATATTTAATTAGCTCTGAAATTAAAGCGTTCTTTTATTGTCACACTGCCAGGACGACTCTCTCCCTAATTGATTGAGATTAAAGAATCTCCCAAAGATCCTGGCGTCCCTTGTCAGCCCAGAGTGCGAGAGGATTTTAATGAAAACGTTTGACATTTCAAAGTGTGGCATAAAGATCTTTAAATTAAGCAAAGATGGTGTTCTTGTTCTACTTCAAAATCGGGGTGCTGATGGACAAGGGAACACTTTTTAACAGGGATGAGGTTATGTGGGTGGGATGTTGGCTAAGGGATGAAGCAATGTGGCTATGACAGGGTCGTGGAAGGAGCTGGCCCTCTTTCACTGGGGAGATAGTTGGCTTAGAGCTGTTTTCCAAGTTTGGGACACATGGAAGGGAGGCAGCCAAGAGTGGGCTTTCTCAAGACCCTTCCTTTTGCTTAGAGGGTGGGGAGATTATAGTTGAGAGAGAATGGCTTTGGGGCCCAGTGTGGGTTTGTACCCAGTCCTGTTACTTATAAGTTGGGGGCCCTTTGGTGAGTTACCTGGCCCTCTGAATTTCAGCTTCCTAATTCTTGATTACAGTTAATGGCACCTGCCTCTCAAGGCCATCATGAGAATAAATTGAATCGTATTGGGAGAACTGGCTGTTTAATAATGACAGCTATAGCTAGCTCCTTTTATAAAATTCCAGATTTATATCTGAAGAGAGCTTAACTGGTCGTCTATGAGTAGGGTGGAGTGAGGCTATCACCGGCTGACTATGTCACCCAGTTCCAGACCGCCCCACCTTGGTGACGTCTTGCGGGTATAAGGTACCCACAGCCGAGCTTGGCAGATGGTCTGACCAACTCCTTTGCCTGAGCTCCTCTTGCTTCTCTCTGTCTAAACTCTTTGAGACAGATATTCCTGGCTCGTCTCATTTCAAGGTCTTTCACAAACTGAGATTTAAGTTTTGGCCAGGCTGAGGTCTCATCTGAAGGTTTAACTGGAGAAAGATCTGACTTCAAGCTCATGTGACCCCTGATTGGGAACTAAGCCTGACCTCAGCCTCAGCAGTTCTGTGGTATAAAGAGGGAACTGACTCAGGGGTAATGGTTTTTCCTGTGGTCATGTATGGATGTGAGAGTTGGACTGTGAAGAAGGCTGAGCGCCGAGGAACTGATGCTTTTGAGCTGTGGTGTTGGAGAAGACGCTTGAGAGTCCCTTGGACTGCAAGGAGATCCAACCAGTCCATTCTAAAGGAAGTCAGTCCTGAATATTGACTGGAAGGACTGATGCTGAAGCTGAAACTCCAATATGTTGGCCACCTGATGCAAAGAGCTGACTCATTTGAAAAGACCCTGATGCTGGGAAAGACTGAGGGCAGGAGGAGAAGGGGACAACAAAAGATGAGATGGTTGGATGGCATCATTGACTCAATGGACATGCATTTGAGTAAACTGCGAGAGCTGGTGATGGACAGGGAGGCCTGGTGTGCAGTCCATGGGGTCACAGAGTCGGACACGACTGAGTGACTGAGCTGAGCTGAGCAGTTGCTCTTTGGTGCTGTGCTTTAGTTTAGCACTCCTGGCCATCACAGGAAGGGCATATTGGGTAAACACGGGGGAATCTGGGATGTTTTCTTGCAACACTGCAGATGTCTGCTCCGTTGGCAGTTACTCGGCTCCACACGCACTGTATGAAGGCTGTGGGAAGCCAGAAGCAACAGGCTGCAAACATGTATAATCGTATTTCCCACCGCACGCGGCATGAAGCTACCAGAATCCTCCCAACAAAGAACACAGCCTCCTGGAGGCTGCACACAGGCTCAGGTCTGATCCGGGCCGGCCAGGGTGTCAGGACCCCTCCCCTGCCGCAGGTCGGCTCTCCTTCAGCCTGCCCCGATTGCAGGGAAGCAAATGCTGTCCCCAAGCATGGCAGGCTGTCCTCTGCTCTCTGGGGTCAGCATATTCATCAGGTGGAAAACAATTCCTGGCTCTGGAGCGAGGGGGCTGCTGGGTAGGCGGATGTATACCCTGCTTCCATTTCATCTTCCTCTGAAAATTCGGTCGTTTGGTTGAGGAGGGGTTTGGGGCCAAATAGCACACGAAATGGATTATTCTCTGGGTTTCTGACTGTCTGCTATAATAAATCGCTTGGCTTGTGAAATTCAAACACATTGATGAAAAGTAGCAGATGCCTGTTAAATCTGACAATTAGCTTTGGGACTAGAAAGCTAATCGGAAGCAGAACCCTGACAGCGGTGATTTGATCCTGTCTTGCTGAGGATTCCTGCTGACGTTCATCAGCTATAGCACACACAGCCACGCACACACACTCACATGCGCCTAGTCTCCTGTGGCAACAGGCATTCTCAGTCTCGTTTCTTTCCTAACACCTCTGAACCGTCACCTTGAGGCAGAACAAAGAACAGATGCTCACATCCCCGGGGAGACCCAGGCAGGGTCCTCAGAGGCATCTGAACGCCCGCAAGCAATTTTAAAAAGTAAATGGGGGTCAAACTCTATCAGGGGAAGTCAGTGACAGGATCTCCATGGCCCAGGACATAAATGGTGCTCAGATTCCTGCTCCGAGGATGTTTTCTTCCTTCCTAGCCTGTCATGTAGGGTTTCCATCTTCCCTCCAATCCAAGCGCCAGCATCCATGCCTGGCCTGCAGATGAGCTCACCAGTGGCATTCACTTTGTCTGTCGCTTGGCTCCAGGATGGAACAAATTTCCCAATGCAAACTGGGAAAATCCCCAAAGCACAGAAGCTGAGGTGGGCCCTTGCAGATAGGGATGCAACCTCGTCCAGTGTCTGTCCCCAGCTCCCTTCCTCCTACAAAGGTGCCTGTGCTCTTTGCAGTCTGCCAAGCTGCACCTAGGACTGTGGTGACTGAGACAGGATGGACCATTCTGACTCTTGCGGCTGAGTCTGTCCTAAACCAGCTCAGAGATTACCTCTAAAAGATCGTCTTCCTGGACCCGGGCAGCGGTGATGCCGCGAGCAAGTGAGGAGCCCTCTGGGCTGGAGGGTTTGCTCAGTTGTGAGCCCTGATGCGGCAGAGCAACGGCTTTTCGCCTGCATTGGCGTGTTCCTGCTGAGGACTGGTTTATGTTCCGATGGTCCATAATGGGATTTAATTGTAGTGATTAGCTATTGAATTTCCCTTAACAATCAGGGGGAACGTATCCTGACTGTTGGTAAAACGTGTTTGCAAATAGTGGGATGATTAGACCTGTGCGTGCAACTCTGCTCTGGGTGTGCAGAAGTGGGGATGGTCAGGACCGAGGGGAGGAGGTGGGCTTTGAGGAGGTGGGACCAGACCTGTTGGGGGTGGTTGCGGAAGAGTGCCGTCTGCCCCAGGGTCTTCCCTCCACATCTTGTGGGAGAGCCGGGTTGTATGGGTGGATTGTGATCAATTGCACACACTGATGCCGTTGGGAACTTAGCCGCAATGGTTCAGAGAAACAAACATCATCAATATTTATGTGACGTATAGGTAGCAATAAATATTATGAATATTACCGCTGCTGTAAGCATGTTCCATGTATGAGCTAGTGTATTCCTAACAGTAGTCCTACCAGGCAGCTAAAGCAGTTATACCCCCAACGCAAGAGCAGGTACTGAGTAACTTGCCCGAGTTACTGACCTAGACCTACTAGTTAACTCTGCTGAGTTACTGACCCCTGACGTAGAGGTCATGGATTAACTACCGTGTGCATGCTAAGAGCCTTCAGTCGTGTCTGACTCTTTGCGGCCCCGTGGACTATACAGCCTTCCAGGCTCCTCTGTCCATGGGATTCTAAAGGCAAGAATACTGGTGTGGGTTGTCATTCCCTTCTCCAGGGGATCTTCCGAACACAGGAATCGAACGCGTCTCTTACATCTCCTGCGTTGGCAGGTGGGCTCTTTACCACTAGTGGCACCTGGGAAGCCCAAGCTTAGGGGCTTGGGTTTCCTCTCTGTGCCCACAGCAGCTCGCTTCTGCTCCCCAGCAGCTCCTTGGCAGTGTGACTACCTTCGTTTTATCCCCTGCCTCCTCCTGTGGGAGTCAGAATAAGTAGATGGAATTTTGTTTCTGAAAACAGCGCTGAGCACTGCAATATGGCCATCAGGTTAAAACAATTTTCCACTGGCATGTCGCTGACTCCCCGTGTACCTCTGCTTATTGGAAGGCTGACCCATTTGTTAGTGCAGACATTTATTGAGCATTTACTTTGTAATTGGCACGGTGCTTGGTAGCAAAGATCTAGAGATAAAAGACACAGGTCTTGGCTTTAAAGGAGCTTGAGTGCCATTATCCAGGCAAAAGACATTCAAGTACAACATAACTCTAGGAAGAGAAAGCTAAACAGAAGCCTTTTCAGTGATAACTCGGATGACAGGAGTTACAGTCAAAGTGGGCACAGGGTACCCCAGGAATCCAGAGGCGTGAGCCCCTCAGGCCTGGCGGGGGCTGGGCTCCGGTGTTTTCCCCAGGGAGGTGATGCTTGAGCCAAGTCTGGAGCCTGATGAGGAACTGAGAAGCTGGAAAAATTGAGGAAAAGATGGAAAAAGCTTCAGGCAAAACCACAGCCTGTACAAAGGTCAGCAGTGGGTGGGGGTGGGTTTGAGAGAGCTCAGCATTTTCTTGTAATGAAGTCGCCTGGTAGAGTTCAACGCAATGCCACAGCGGGTTGAGACCCCGTCTCAGGGATGCTGGCTCAACGAAAGAGGCCTTTGTCCCAGGAAGAACATTCACTATCAATAACACTTCTTGGACTTCCCTGGTGGCCCAGTGGTTAAGAATCCGCCTGCCTGTGCAGGGGACATGGGTTTGATCCCTGCTCCAGGAAGAAGATTCCACATTCCTTGGGGTAGTTAAGCCCGTGCGCCACAGCTGCCGAGCCTGGGAGCCACAGCTCCTGAAGCCTACGGACCCAAGCCTGTGCTCCGCAGCGAGAGAAGCCGCCGCAGTGAGAAGCCCGCACACCGCACACCGCAGCTACAGAGGAGCCCTGCTGTCCGCAACTGCAGAAAGCTCACGCAGAACAGTGAAGACCCAGCACAGCCCAAGACAAAAAAAACAAACTTCTCGAGTTCTTCCCAATTACCCCCGCACTGTTCCAGGCCCCGGGAAGACAGCTGTGACCAACGCTACAAGGTAAGAGGCCCCTAAGAGGTCTCTCTGGCACCAACTGCAATGTGTGGGGGTCTCCAAGACCACCCTCCAGTTCAGGGATTAACTGAAAGGACTTATTCAACTCAGCAAAGCCGTTATTAGACTCATGGCTATTGTTGATTACAGTGAAAGGGTGGAGGTTGAAGTCAGCACGGGGAAGGGGTGCACGGGGCAACGTTCAGGACAGACCAGGTGGGGAGGCTCCCATCGTCCTCTCCCAGTGGAGCTGAACAGACAGAGCAATAATATGCAACAGGACTCAGGGAGCATTGCCCCCAGGAACAACTGGAGAGTAGCCCCTGATCACCACAACTAGAGAAACCCCCCCACCAACAGTGAAGACCCAGCATAGCCAAAAATAAATTTAAAACAATTTAAAACAATAGGGCAGAGGAGGAAGGCTTCTCGGAAGAGGTGACTGTTGAGTTAAGCTTAGAGGGAGGAGAATGCAGGATGACCTTGAGGCATCAACAGTAAAGAAAACGAAGCATCAGTGATAAGAGCTGGAGTCTTTCACTTCAATCTCTGGAATGAAAACCTCCAGACAGGCAGACAGACGAACAAGGACGCGAGTACAGAAGACTGGGTGTCTTCCAGGAACAGACAGGAAACGGATGTGGCTGGAAACAGTGAGCCAGAGGGAGAGGGGTGTGCGCTGGAGCTGGGCAGTTTCCTCCTGCAGAGGCTTTGCGGGTCACCATAAGAAGTTGGAAATTTATTCCGAGAGCAGCGGAAATGAGACACACGGATACAGCCAGCTGATTGCATTTGATTTCCAACTTCAAGGAAGAGGGTGACGCACACAGAGCATCTAAAAACAAACTCATATACAATCGGTTGCCATGCAGGGATGCACACAGAGGGAAGGATCTCTTGGAAAACCAACTCAGAAGAGCCTCTGGGGAGAAAGAAGAGTGACAGATGAAGACCAGAGGTGCTCTCAAAGGCAAGAGCAAGAATCTAAGACCCTTTTCTCTTTGCAGAGCTGGAAAGCACTGGTGTGTGTGTGTGTGTGTGTGTGTGTATGTGTATGGTGGGGGAATCCAATATCTTGAACCAATCTCTGCAATTCTGTGAAATTTCATGATGTCATTGATTCAGCTTTTGCAGACAAGTCTAGGCAAAATCTGCATACAGGACCTTCCCAGGGGCACAGAAGGGGCGGATGGAGAAACTTCTGACAGCAGCTGTACTCCCTGTAGCTCTCCACGAGTGATCAGGGGAAGAAGGGACCCGCACGTGTCCCAGAAACTCCCTCCGGCCGAGGACGTGTCAGCTTCTTGTAGCCATGACGCAGGTCTATCCCATATTTATCCCTTCCCATGGCAGCCTGGTCTTAGGGGAAGATCATTCTTGTTCCTTCTCCCTGGAGGGGTGCAAGGATGAATCTGTGGTTGGGGGGAAGGTTCAGGATGGCGGAGAAAAATAAAGCAGGGCAATGTTTAGAGGGTGAGTGGGGGAGGTGGGGACTGGACAGTCCCGGGTTCTGCTCCAATGTCGCCTTTTCAGAGGGGCTTCCCTGATCACCCTACATAGACTAGCAGCAGCTCCCAGCTGCCTTTTCTCCATCTGACCCTTCAGATCCCCGCCCACACTTTCCACCCTGCTCCGTGTCACAGGAGGCTGACTGAGGAGACTACCCCCCTGTCCTCCAACTGGGCTTGGCCAATAGAAGTGGCCAGAAGGTGGGAGGGGGTCAGGCCTCTCCCTACCAGACTGGTCCAGGCTGATAAACCCTCCCCGGTGCTTCCTCTTGACACCGTCCACATTTCTGTCCCTTTGTGCAACTGAGGACCTCTCTGCTTTCTGCCTCCTCTGTGACCGGTGCCTGCTTTCCCCAGATCTTTATTCCCTGACCTGCTTTATTTTGCTTTGAAGGCAGATAGTTGTCTTCTTGTTGTTTAGTCACTAAACAAGTTTGATCCCTTGAGTCAGGAAGATTCCCTGGACTAGGAAATGGCAACCCACCCCAGTATTCTTGCCTGGGAAATCCCAGGTACAGAGGAGCCTGGGGGGCTACAGTCCACACCAGGCTTGCCTGTCCATCACTAATTCCCAGCGCTTGCTCAAACTCATGTCCACTGAGTCGGTGATGCCATCTAACCATCTCATCCTCTGTCATCCCCTTCTCTTCCTGCCTTCAATCTTTCCCAGCATCAGGGTCTTTTCCAATGAGTCAGCTCTTTGCATCAGGTGGCCAAAGGATTGGAGTTTCAGCTTCAACATCAGTCCTTCCAATGAATATTTGGGACTGATTTCCTTTAGGATGGACTAGCTGGATCTCCTTGCAGTCCAAGGGACTCTCAAGAGTCTTCTCTTGAAAAGAACACAGTTCAAAAGCATCAGTTCTTCGGCACTCAGCTTTCTTTATGGTCCAAATCTCACATCCATGCATGACTACTGGAAAAACCATAGATTTGACTAGACAAACCTTTGTCAGCAAAGTAATGTCTCTGTTTTTTAATATGCTGTCTAAGTTGGTCATAGTTTTTCTTCCAAGGAGCAAGCGTCTTTTAATTTCATGGCTGCAGTCACCATCTGCAGTGATTTTGGAGCCCAAGAAAATAAAGTCTGACACTGTTTCCACTGTTTCCCCATCTATTTTCCACGAAGTGATGGGACCGGATGCCATGATCTTCGTTTTCTGAATGTTGAGCTTTAAGCCAACTTTTCCACTCTCCTCTTTCACCTTCATCAAGAGGCTTTTTCGCTCCTCTTCACTTTCTGCCATAAGGTGGTGTCATCTGCATATCTGAGGTTATTGATATTTCTCCCGGCAATCTTGATTCCAGCTTGTGCTTTATCCAGCCCAGCGCTTCTCATGAACTCTGCGTATAAGTTAAATAAACAGGGTGACAATATATAGCCTTGAGGTACTCCTTTCCCAATTGGGAACCATTCCATTGTTCCACGACCGGTTCTAACTGTTGCTTCCTGACTTGCATACAGGTTTCTGGGGAGGCAGGAAAGATGCTCTGTTACTCCCATCTCTTTAAAAATTTTCTGCAGTTTGTTCTAATCCGCACAAAGACTTTAGCGTAGTCAATGAGGCCAAAGTGTCTTTTTATTTTTTAAATTCCCTTGTTTTTTCCAATTTTGGAGCCCAAGAAAATAAAGTCTGACACTGTTTCCACTGTTTCCCCATCTATTTTCCACGAAGTGATGGGACCGGATGCCATGATCTTCGTTTTCTGAATGTTGAGCTTTAAGCCAACTTTTCCACTCTCCTCTTTCACCTTCATCAAGAGGCTTTTTCGCTCCTCTTCACTTTCTGCCATAAGGTGGTGTCATCTGCATATCTGAGGTTATTGATATTTCTCCCGGCAATCTTGATTCCAGCTTGTGCTTTATCCAGCCCAGCGCTTCTCATGAACTCTGCGTATAAGTTAAATAAACAGGGTGACAATATATAGCCTTGAGGTACTCCTTTCCCAATTGGGAACCATTCCATTGTTCCACGACCGGTTCTAACTGTTGCTTCCTGACTTGCATACAGGTTTCTGGGGAGGCAGGAAAGATGCTCTGTTACTCCCATCTCTTTAAAAATTTTCTGCAGTTTGTTCTAATCCGCACAAAGACTTTAGCGTAGTCAATGAGGCCAAAGTGTCTTTTTATTTTTTAAATTCCCTTGTTTTTTCCATGATCCAATGGATGTTGGCAGTCTGATCTCTGGTTCCTCTGCCTTTTCTAAATCCAGCTTGAATGTCTGGAAGTTCTCGGTTCACGTACTGCTGAAGCCTGTCTTGGAGTAGTCTCCCTACACTGCATTATATAAATAGCAGACTATTGCTATAGTCTTTTTCTCCTACTAGAATGCAGGCCCGTGGGAGGGCAGGCGCTCTGCTCACTGTGGAATCCCTGGTGCCCAGGATGGAATGTGCAGGAGCTGACTGTTTTGCTGAGCGAACCACCCATAGGAGAACCTGCACCTTGCTTTGTTATCCTCTATGCCCCACTGGGCTTTGGGGAGCTTTTACTGGGGGCTGGGGTTCGTGGAGGGGTAAGCGTCTCAGGAACACAGGTCCAGGGGGATCTCAGAGGATGCTGGAGGTAGGGAGGGTGCAAGTTCACAGGGAGGAGGGGGTGAGGACTTTCTTGTCACCTGAATCATCTGCAGACCAGGAAATAAAATGCTTTCACCTTTATTAGCACTGATAAGAATAATAGTCCATTCTTCAGGCTTTTAAATCTTACTCCATCATCATTTTCTAAGCCACGCTGCCGAGCGTCGTGGGGACGACAGGCTTGATGAGGTTAAATCATCCTTAGTGGCTGGAGCTTCTGCTAACGCAAGACCCTAGGGAGGGCCCAAGCCTTCCCCCTTTATCTGCAGACCACCTGGAGGAAAAGGAAAGAGTCCCGAGGGTGAGGGCTGGACCAGTGCTTTTTGGACATTGCATGTCTGCCCCCAGCTTAACTCAGCACAAAATATACTAACAATGGCAAGGGTGAAGCCCTGGGGCCCCAGGCCAGGCTGCCTGGGTTCAGATCCTGTGCGACCTTGAGCAAGCTACTTGACCTCTCTGGGCCTGTTTCCTCTCTTTCTAAAAAGGTGAGATAATAATGGTGGATAATCGTGAGACTGTTGTGGGGATTAAATGCATTAATACAGATACCGTGCTCAGACCAGAACGGCTTGCTTATTCGCTGACCACGATGTTTGCCAGTTGGGCGCATACTCTCTGTCAAGGGGCTTCCCTGGTGGCTCAGGTGGGAGAGAATCTGCCTACCGTGCAGGAGACCCACGTTCAATCCTGAGTCAGGAAAGTCACTTGGAAAAGGGCATGGCAACCCACACCAGTCTTCTCGCCTGGAGAATTCCATGGACAGAGGAGCCTGTGGGGCTACAGTCCATTGGACTGGAAAGAGTCAGACAGGACTAAGTGACTAACACACACACACTCTGAGTCAAGTATAACCCAGGCAGGCTCTGGTCAAACCTAATAAGCAAATAAGGGCCTTAAAACCCACACCCAAGGTTATTCATCCACACCCAAGGTCACACACACATACCTTGTAGAGATCACAGCTCTGGTTTAAGACAGGCAGTGGGATCCAGGTAGATGCCCCTGTTAAGTTGCCTGAGACGTCACTCCCTGAAGTGTGGCAGGCAGCAGATTCAGGATGGGGCTTCCGAGATTCAGATGAAGCCCTGGGGAGGTAGAAAGGGAGAGGGGCTGAGGGAACGGGGCAGGGGTCCCTCCTCCTGGGAGCCATGCATCCCAAAGTGCCCCGCGCCCACACGGATGGCACACCCACTTCCCTGGCATTCCACTCCCCTTCCCGAATGTTTTGTCCCTTCCGAATGACAAGAACGGCTAAGCCAGGGAACAAGGGGCAGATGCAGATACCATGGGGGGGGATGGGGGTTCCCAGGGGGCACTGGTGGTAAAGAACCCACCTGCCAGTGCAGGAGACATAAGAGACGCGGGCTCAGTCCCTGGGTTTGGAAGATCCCCTGGAGGAGGAAATGGCAACCAGCTCCAGTATTCTTGCCTGAAGAATCCCCATGGACAGAGGAGCCTAGCAGGCTACAGTCCATGGGGTCGCAAAGAGATGGAATCTTTTCATGCTCAAAGGCTTCTCAGGCCTTGTGAACCGCATCCTTTTCCTTCACCCATTTTCTTCGGTCCAGGCCCTCCTGGAGCTGCGCTACCCAGTGGAGACTGGAGCAGGGTGGGGAGGAGGCAGACGAGAAGGCTGGAGTCCCTGGAGGAGCCACCAACCCCCAACCCTGTCCCCCAGTGGGTGTTACAGCAGCAGGGGGAGCCAGGTGGGCAGGGAGAACCAGCACAGGAAGCTGTCTCTTATACACATCTAGATGTGTATAAGAGACAGGGCCGGGGGTGGGGGGAGAGGAAAAGTGAGGCCTGGGGCCCAGGGCCCACACCCCCGAGCACAGCAGAGCTGGGGCATGCGAATCCCACTGCAGACAGCCCTGTTTGTATTGATCTACCTTATTTTCTGAAGCCGATTGATCTTGGCTTTTAACAACTTATCTAGGACAGAGAAGCCTCTCGGAAGCCTTTTCACATGGTAGACAGCCTGGGGGGGCCCGTGTTTGTGAGAACTTGACCACGAGACCACCACCCTCTCCCGAGCGCCAAGGTCAGGGGCAAAGCCTGCAGCCTCCACTGGAGCTTCACACCCGCAGCCAAAGCTGCATCCAAGCTCTGCTCTTGCCTTTGACAAGCCGATTGTCCCCAGAGGGCCTGGGAGCTCACAGCTGGGGAGGGAGCAGAAGCCTTCCAGGACGGACTAGACTTGGAGGTGTGGAGGAGGGTTAGGAAAGAGAGACTCCTCCCCGGGCGGCAGGGCATTGAGAAGGACGAAGGAGCGAGATGGAGATTTGCCCTGGACCATCCTTCGTGACAACCTGGCCTCCTCTGTCCACAAGATCAGCCCCGGGGAGACTATCTGGCCCTTGGAGAAGAGCCTGTTGCTAAAAATATCAAGACTGCTTGCTTACAGGCCAGGTGGCCAGAGCCCCTCTCTGCAGTAATTAAGTGGATGGAGCGGGATGTGGAGCACGTGTCTGTGTCCCCGGGGAAGAATGGCCTGGGCCCAGCGGCGGGTTGTGCGAGGTGGTGGTCATCATGGGGTCCTCCTTGCCTCTCCAGTGGTTGCCACGGAAGGAAAGGTGCGATGGGGGAGCTGGAGACCCTCAGGGAGGAGGGGCTCTCGAGCTCTGACCCCTGGCTCCCGGCAAGTGCGCTGTTGTACCGTCCCTGCGCCAGAGACAGGACGTGTCTCTTAACACAGGGAGGGAGGTGAGAGTTATCACCCGTCACACGAACCCGAGATGAAATTTAGCAGCCCGAGGTGGGCATTCACCACTGATAAAATCTGTCTCCCTGCCAGCTTAAAGTGCTGCTTAAAAAGCTAATGCATAATTTAAACTGTGCAATTTGGGACAGGGCTCCCACCAGGCGCAGGCTCAGACTGCACCGTGGGCCCTGGAGGAACGATCCGGAGCTGAGCAGGGGGAGGGCGGGGAGGAGAGGGAGGGCTGGCTCTTTAAGCGCAGGTGACCGAGGAGTGGAGGGGCTCAGCTGCATTTCAGCCGGACAAGGATCTGGAGTGTCTCAGGGCAAAGCGCCCCTGGGAAACCCCACGTCTCCATGGAGCAGTTAGAGGGGATGTCCCCGGACTCCGATCGCTTCTTGCCATGAAAGCGAACCCCAGGAATGTCCCTGATGGGAGGCTGTTAGTTACCAGAGGTCACATGGATCAGGGTGGGCCCCAAATCCAATGATCAGTCTCCCTATACGGAGAGGGGAGGACACAGAGGAGAAGGGCCGGGTAAAGACAGAGGCAAAGGCTGGGGGTGATATGTCTACAGGCCAAGGCTTGCTGGCAGCTACCGGAAGTTGGAGAGAGACCAGCAAACTCACCCTTGGAGCTTCCGGAAGGAATCAGCGCTGCCGACTCATTGAGGCCCAGCCTCCAGAACTGAGAGAGAATACACTTCTGCCGTTTGAAGCGCCCCATCTCCCCTGTGGTCATTCACCACAGCAGCCCTGGAAAGCAGCACACCCCCACCTCTCTCAGGTCCTAGAGGTTTTATCCTGAGTGCCTGCAGAGGGTTCTGGTACCCAGTGTTCTGGGGGCACCTCGTGGCTTGCTATATGCACCCTTGCCCTCCTACAGCTCTGTGGAACAGGCAGGGCCAACGTCACACATCCCATTTTGCAGATGGCAAAACAAAGGCCTGTGGGCTAGGACACAGACCTGGCTTTCTGTGCTGAGCTCGGCCACAGTAAAATGTGAGACAAGGCAGGTGCGTGGTGATCCTCTGGCCCAGCCCTGCGGTGGGCTCCTCACTCCCCCTGGCTCTGCGTGGCCAGCGCCAGGTCGGGCAGCCGAGTTCCTGTCCTGAGGCTCTTCCCTGGCCCTCACTGCGCCTGGCTGATGCTGTGGTCCCTCCCGTATGACAGAGACTGAGCCCCTCTCCCGCCCCCTCCTCCCTTCCTGCCACCCTCAGCTGCCCAGACAGAGGAAGCCCCACATGCCTTTGTCTCCCAGAGGCCAGCTCACGCCTCCAAACCCCAATGTGGGGACTGCAAGAGGAGCTGATGGCCCGTGGGACTGTCCCCGAAGTCAGCTTGGGGGCCCTTCCAGTGGCTGGTGGTGCAGCCTGGGAACCCCGTGAGCGCACCGATAATCATACAAGGAAGTAGAGTTTATTGTCTGGGCTGTTTCAGGGGCTGGAGGAGGAAAACAATGCAGGAATTGCAGCGATGGAAGGTTTACGCTCCTGTCGGTGCAGATAGAGAGGCTGGCTGGAGTCACTGCAGCCGGGAAGAATTGTGTTTTAGGATCTGCCCCAGGTATTAATTTGTGGCGGGCTTATCCTGTCAGGAACATACAATGTTCACAGTGTCGAAAAGTAATACTTTAAAGGGCCTGAACGCTGATTGGATGGGAGCTGGGAGTTGGCACCGGGAGGCAGCTGATCCCCTTAGCAAGGTTTTCCAATAAGTTCCAGATGAAAAGCGTGAGCCAGCTGAGTAATACCATCTTCTGAGATGCTCAGACTAGATCTGTCCCCATCCATTGTGCCAGCTCGGGGGTCACCCTCCTCCCCAAAACCCGGAGCAGCGCTTCTCTCCCACTCGCCAGGGGTCCAGAAGCCTGCGGGCTCTGGGGGTCCCTGGCCAGAGCCTGGATTCCCAAGTCTCTGGTGGATGTCGGGCACAGGGGGTTCCGCAAGGTCCCTTGAGATTCTGAGTCCAACCCTCTTCTTCCTACAAGTTTAAGGGAAAAGCAGAGACTGGGGTGAGTCTCCACAGCCCACAGTCTCTGTAGGAGAGGTGGTTCCATGAACCCCCCGGCCGCCCACCCCGAGTCCCAGGCATGTCCTTTCTCGCAGCCTGGAGACGAGGCTGTCCTGCTCTTGCCACTGTGCCAAAGAGCCAGCCAGTCCTCAGTCTTGGAGATCTCTGCTCCAATCCGATTTTTGCCAAATGCCATGGGAAATCGAAAAAACTGGAAGAGGTTCAGAGGCGCCTGCAGCCTGCACGATCTCCTTTCTAAGTCTCTTCAAGCTGGAATCTTTTCATGCTCAAAGGCTTCTCAGGCCTTGTGAACCGCATCCTTTTCCTTCACCCATTTTCTTCGGTCCAGGCCCTCCTGGAGCTGCGCTACCCAGTGGAGACTGGAGCAGGGTGGGGAGGAGGCAGACGAGAAGGCTGGAGTCCCTGGAGGAGCCACCAACCCCCAACCCTGTCCCCCAGTGGGTGTTACAGCAGCAGGGGGAGCCAGGTGGGCAGGGAGAACCAGCACAGGAAGGGCCCT
Source organism: Madoqua kirkii (assembly GCA_006408675.1). NCBI lineage: Eukaryota > Metazoa > Chordata > Mammalia > Artiodactyla > Bovidae > Madoqua > Madoqua kirkii. Next base: position 16,636 of record SJYC01053017.1, on the reverse strand, counting down.
GCGGGAGGGAAGGGGTTACTGTCCCTGTGGCCCCGCTAGGCCCTTCCGACCTCGCGAAGGGAGGACGTGCAGGGCCTGGCTCAGCTGGGCCGACTGGGCCCTGGAAGCCATCTGGGGGCCAGGAGGCAGGGGCTGCGGGTGTCCCCCACCGGTGAGAAGGGTGCACTTGGAGAAGCTCATGGTGCTGGGTCAAGGCTGAGTCCTGCCGGGGCTGAGGGTGGCTCTGGCCCCGGGATGGATTGGGTTTGTGGACCAGGAGTACTTCAGGAAGTCCGACTCTTTGTCCGACCTTCAGAAAATCGCTCCTCTTCATCAGGGCTGAGGGGAGGCCCCGCTAACACCAGGCATTGGGAAGACAGGAGAAGCCGGTCTCCACCGGAGGTGCTTGCCTGGGGTGAATCGGCTCCCCGCCAGTGCCCCTCGGGGGTGGAAAGGGAGCCTGAGCAGCCTGGCTCTGAACCTGGCCTGGATTCTGAACCTGAAATAAACTGACGCCTCGGGGTCTTCCTCGAAGCCTGGGGACAGCGTCCTCTCGGCCGGTGGCCTCCGCTGGAGGGAGGCTCGTGGCTGTGGCTGAGTTTTGCCCTGCGGTCCTGCTCGAGCTTGGAATTGACATTCACATTTCAGAAGCTGGGGTTGGCACGGGGCTGGATCGTCTCCTTCAGCTGCAGGCATAAGCCAGGGCTCCCTGTGGAGGGGGGCTGAGGAAGGTCAGTTGCCTTCTTGATGGAGCCAGAGCCCCTTTCAAACGGTGACTGCAGCTGTGGTAAAGGGTGGGGAGGCCTCGCCTGGGTCAGCTTTGGTCCCCTGCAAGCTTGCCGAGGGCTGGGGAGCTGTGAACGCCAGCTCCTCGCTACTGCTGGGACCACGAGAATTCCCACTCCGCCAGTAGCCCTTGGGGCCGCTTCTCAGCAGCCTCATGGAAGCCTCAGCCCCTGCTGCTGCCCAGGGAAGGGGCAGAAAGGACCAGGGGTGGGTAGGTGGGGAGGGCAGGCCCGTTCCACCCTTGTCCTTGATGGAGGTCGGAAGAGCAGCTCTGCTCTGGGCATCGGGATGCAGGTGTCATCCTGTCCAAGGGCAATCTAAAAACAGAACAATTTTCTCACACTGATCATATGTATCAAAGGCAGGTTGTGAGCCCCTTGGTGCCCCATCACCTTGGACCTTTAGATGCCAGGAAAAGGACTCTCTTTCCTCGTCAGCCCCCTGCCCAGTGCCTCCAGGGCTGCCCTGGAGATGCCCTTAGTCTCTGAAGACTTCTGACCTCCTGAGCAGCAGGAGAGGGAGCTGGAGAGGGGAGGTAGGGTCGCCTGCCCTCCTCCAAGCCTTTATCCTCATCACATCTGCTCCAGAGCAAATTACCCACCTCCCCCCTGACTGCCTTTTCCTTCCTGAAGTCACCGTTTCCTAAACAGCAGCTCCTGGATCTTGACAGCCCTCCCATCCTCTCCTTCCCTCAGCGCATCAGCTAGACTCACCCTCTCGCTACACAACTCCCTTCCTCTTCGGGGTCCCCGGCACACGTTGGCTTCATTAAAACCATCCCAGCTCTCTCTGGGAAGTCCCCATCATCTTCTACCACCACAATTAACTTTTTAAAAGGCTCCCTACTTATCTATAAACAAGAGTGCCGCCCTGCCTGGGGAGATCCTTTAATCCACAATTATTTAGATGGGGCGAGGGAGGCACTTTCGTCACAGTAGGATCTAGGGATGAGTCTGGTGTTTAGGATGCGATGGCAGGACTTCCTCAGGGGTCCAGCTGTCTGCAAATGACAAGGGTGGGAGTGAGCTGCCCGTGGCTGGCTGCATTCAACTGTCAATCTGAAGACTTCTGACCTCCTGAGCAGCAGGAGAGGGAGCTGGAGAGGGGAGGTAGGGTCGCCTGCCCTCCTCCAAGCCTTTATCCTCATCACATCTGCTCCAGAGCAAATTACCCACCTCCCCCCTGACTGCCTTTTCCTTCCTGAAGTCACCGTTTCCTAAACAGCAGCTCCTGGATCTTGACAGCCCTCCCATCCTCTCCTTCCCTCAGCGCATCAGCTAGACTCACCCTCTCGCTACACAACTCCCTTCCTCTTCGGGGTCCCCGGCACACGTTGGCTTCATTAAAACCATCCCAGCTCTCTCTGGGAAGTCCCCATCATCTTCTACCACCACAATTAACTTTTTAAAAGGCTCCCTACTTATCTATAAACAAGAGTGCCAGCCCTGCCTGGGGAGATCCTTTAATCCACAATTATTTAGATGGGGCGAGGGAGGCACTTTCGTCACAGTAGGATCTAGGGATGAGTCTGGTGTTTAGGATGCGATGGCAGGACTTCCTCAGGGGTCCAGCTGTCTGCAAATGACAAGGGTGGGAGTGAGCTGCCCGTGGCTGGCTGCATTCAACTGTCAGGTGGCTCCTGAGAGGGTTTTGAGTGTTCATGGGGGAGGTGGCACATTGAAAATAAAGATGGCAATTTCAGATTGGAAATCTTTGGCTAAGGGAAGACACGCAAATCCAGGCACACCAATGAGGCTTCAGCCCCTGTAGATGAGGGGGAGGGTGTCCGGGGCCAGGAAGAGCCCTGGGACAGCTTCTGTGCATGACGGGCAGGAGAAGTGGGGCCCTAGCTCTGCTGGGAGAGGGTGAACGGGGGTGATGGGCTCTGCTCAGTAGGAGGGGCGGGGTGGGGTCACCTGGGACCCTGCTCCTTGGGAGGCTGCAGACGCAGAATTCCTCTTCCTCCCCTGGACTCAGGGGCTGCCCTTGCCATAGGGCAGGAGCACAGGCTCAGCAGACCAGGTCATCATGGTGATGCCCTGGAGCCTTCAGCTTGCCTTCGCTGGGGGCAAGGGTGAGGATGGACAGGCGTGCGTGTGCGCAGAGGCAGCGCCTTCTGCCCCCCACCCCACCCCCGCTCCTTTGGGCTGCTCCTCCCGCAGCGTCCCTGCAGCTGCCAGCACCTTAGAGACAGGAGAGCAGTTCCTGGCACACAGGAAGCAGTAGTGCTGGTCGCTCAGTCACGTCCGGCTCTTTGCAACCCCATGGACTGTAGCCCGCCAGGCTCCTCTGTCTGTGGGATTCTCCAGGCAAGAATACTGCAGTGGGTTGCCATTTCTTTTCCAGAGGATCTTCCCGACCCAGGGATCAAACCGAGGCCTCCCGCATTGCAGGCAGATTCTTTACCATCATTAAGGCTTCCCCAATAGCTCAACTGGTAAAGAATCTGCCTGCAGTGCAGGAGATCCCGGTTCAATTCCTAGGTCAGGAAGATCTGCTAGAGAAGGGATAGGCTACCCACTCCAGTGTTCTGCCCTGGAGAATTCCATGGACTCTGTAGGCCATGGGGTTGCAAAGAGTCAGAGAGGATTGAGCGACTTTCACTTTTTTCACTTTCTTTACCATCTGGGCCACCAGGGAAGCCCAGCACTCAATAGGTGCTCAATAAACCTTTTTTTTAAATAAGTGAATTTGGTTAGAGTCCTTAGGAGCTGTTGAGACACCAACATCACGGTGTGAAGTTGGCCCCTGTGATGGCTCCCACTCTACAGGTTCTTTATACAATCTGACCTTGACACCCACCCCCACCTCCCCCAGAACCTGGGAGGACTTTTTGGCTGACTTGACAGCACATGGAAGTGACATGGAGTGACTTCTGAGACTAGACTCTAAAAATGGCACACACTTCCCCCTTGATCTCCTGCAGACCCTTGTTCTTGGAACAGCTGCCGTGCTGTTTGGAAGCTCAGATTAGTCCACGCACAGAGACCCCACGTAGGTGTGCTGGCTGACAGCCCAGCTAAGGGTCATGCTGGCAGCTGGCACCAGCCACCGAGTTCACGAGTGGAGATGCCTCTCAGTGACTTCAGCCTCACACTGCCGCTCACCCCGCCATACCCGCCCCTGTCTTCCCAGCCAAGATCCTAGACATCTGAGAACAGACGCAAGTTCCCACTGAGGCCTGTCCAGACTCCTGACCCTCAGGAACTGTGAGAGAGAATAGAATGATGATTGTCTTCATCCACTTAGCTTTGAAGTGACTTGTTACCCAGTAATAGATCGTCGATGCAATCAGCGCTCTGTCTGAGCACCTTGCAGGCCTCCCTTCTGTCTGGTGGGGTGGGGAGAGGAGTGTGGTCTCCCCTGCCAGTCAGTGGTTGCCAGGGTAACCGGGTCCTCCGCTCAAGGCGTGGGAGTGGACTTTTCAAGCAAGGGCCCGTGGCTGCTTTTCTTGGAAGAGAACACTACTGTTTTCAAGGCTTGATCCGTGCAAAAGACCCTAACACTCTTCTAGTTCTTACTTCAGATACAATTCTGATGATCTTAGACACCTCTGCTACAGACTGAACGTTTGTGTTCCCCAAGATTCACAAAATCTGGGAGATGAAAGCCAATACCGGAGTGGTGGTATTTGGGGGTGGGACCTTTGGGAGTGATTACGTCATGAGGGTGGGGCCCTAATGGATAGGGTTAGCACCCTCATTAAGAAGACCCCAGAGAGCTCCCTCCCCTCTCCAGCCATGTGAGGACCCAGCAAGAAGAAGCTGTCTGTGAACCAGGAAGAGGGGTCTTGCCAGTAACTGAATCTTGTGCTTGCAGCCTCCAGAACCATGAGAATAAGCATTTGTTATGAAGCATCCCAGTTTATGGCATGTTGTTATACCAGCCGGAACAGGCTGGCACCCCCTTCCCTGTCTCCAGTTCTGTGTAGGAAGCAGTTTAGAGAAGCTGAGCTCTTGGTGTCTCTTGGCTCCAGGCTTTTGGAGTCACTTTGTGGACTGTACTGTGTGTGGAGATTCTGAATCTGACCGTCAGGGTTTCAGAGGAGAGTCTGGTGACTCCATGGAGGAAGGAGATCTCCTTCTCTCAGCCATCTAGTGGATTTTAAAATGCTAGGGCCTGGATCTGAGTGATTCATAATGATCTGAACACATTGGTTTCCTTTTTAAAAAAACTTTTTATCTTATATTGGAGTATGATCAATTAACAGCATTGTGATAATTTCAGGTACACAGCAGAGACTCAGCCATACATATACATGTATCCATTCTCCCCCAAACTCCTGTCCCATCCAGGCTGCCCCATAACATTGAGCAGAGTTCTCTATGCTACACAGTGGGTCCTTGCTCGTTATCTAATTTAACTTTAGCAGTTTGAACATGTCGATCTCAAACTCCCTAACTATCCCTTCCGCCTCTGGTGACCATAAGTTCTTTCTCTGAGTCTGTGAGTCCATTTCTATTCTGTAAATAAATCCGTTTCTTTATTGTATCATAAAAAGGATTGTATCATTTCTTTCTAGATTCTGCACGTTGGCTTTCTTTGTTATTTCCTTGTCTCTGTTGAGGGTCATTTTCAGATGATTAATCTAAATCATTATTTAGACTCTGTCTAATCATGTTTTCAGACCAGCATTGATAACCACAGCTGTCTAGTCTGTCTGGGCAATGATCATTTTCCTTGGAAGTGCTGGCTTGTTGATGCTCAGCCTACTAGGAGGAAGGGTGACCCCAGAGTCAGAAACTTGTGCTGGCCAGAGCTTCTGTTTCCCCACCTGTAGAATTTACTGCTGGGGGACTGCAAAGATAGGTTGGTTAAAGAACCTGGTCTCATTTTCTCTTCCTAGCCATGTGACTTGGGAAAGTTGTGCTCTCTCTGAGCTCTAATTCCTTGGCAAGTACTGTCCCCTCCATTGGAAAACACTATCTTTGTGTTTTGCCCTTTTTTTAATCCTAAGCTGGCTAGCTCCTATCCATCCCTCAGGCCTCCACTTCCATAGCACTTCCTCCAGGAAGCCCTCCCTGAATGCTTCCCCAGCTACGACCACCAAGACTGGGAAAGCAGCCCACCTGTGGGCTCATGTGCGGCAGGTCCCTGGCCTGTCAGGGCTGCAGTCGCCACTTCTCCATCCCCAACAGGAGACGGAGATGCCCTCAAGAGCAGAGACCACGTCTGCTGGGCTTCTTGATCTGATCTCAGCCCCTAGCACTGCCCCTGGCTTAGAGTAGGTGCTCATAAATACGTGTTGAGCAAAGGAGTAGAGACGACGCCCACACATCCTGTCTGCTTCTCAGGATCTGCAGCATGAGGAACGCTCACGCTCTCCTGCGGGACGGGACACCAGGTGAAGACTTTCCATCACCATTAACGATGAGAAGCATCCAGGTGCGTCCAATCCCCCCGACACAGAAAAAGCTGCATGCAAAGGCAACCTGGATCTTACTCAGATCTTCAAACTCTGAACAGCTTGGATGAAAAGGCGGCTCCCCTGCAGGTATGGCTGGAGTTCTAGAGATGGAAACGGGTGATGCGCTGGCTCCTAAACACTATAGAAAATCTTCCCGGGAAAGATACGAGTGGACTCGTTCACCCAGCTTTACCTTTGTGCTTCCTTTAGGAGGAAGATGCCAAACTCGGCTGGGGACACAGGTGTGGTGTCTGGGGAGGGCGGGAGTCGTGCTCTGTAGGGGACATACGGCATCGGGTCCAGGAACAAGCAGGAAGCTCTGTTCCCCCAGCAGGGACGGCCAATCAAGGATGCTCGTGTAGTTTTTCAGGAGGTAAGGGAGGGAAAAGTGGCCATGTTGGGGGCGAGCTGGGGTGAGGAGAGCGGTAAACCGTGAACTTCCCAAGTAACGTCCATGCGGCTGGCTTTCTGTGGCTTCAAGGACACCAGAGCCCTTGCAATCACCTTGAGGACCCCTTGGGGTCATTTTCTGCAAGAGGCAAGCTTCCCCTACCCCCAACCCACCCTAAGCTCCAGCTCTATAAACTCTCTCCTAGTAAAACCCTAGGGCATAATCGGGTATGGAAGGGAGAATCAAGTGTGGGTATTACACTGTGAAAACCCCTAACTGCCTGGCCTGGCAAATGAATTAACTTGTTAAACAGAATGCATACATCTGCATACATTTGAATACATGAATAAGATCAGTGCAGACCCTGCCCAGGTCCAGCTTCTCCCAGAGGGAAGAGGAGAGGGGTTTAAAAAAGAGAGGAGTGTCCTGGGAAAAGAGGCCTGGAGCGACTGCAGGCTGCACCTTCAAGAGCCCATGCCCTCACAGACTCTATTTATAGATTAAACACAAAAAGCATCTCCTTGCTGCATTAAAAACTACCCATCAAGGCTGAGGACTCAAAGGAGCAGTAAAATCAATCTCTTGCATAAAGACAACAGCAAGCAATTGGCATGACATTTTAAGTAAATGCTACAGCCATTTGTAAATGTTCATTTTCCAGGAGACCCCATCTATTATATGACAGCTATTTTCTTAGCATCCCAGTGTGAATTCAGTCGGTTTACAGATAAGCCCGTTGAGGAGAATGGATATCAAGATGTAAAGTGCTATAATATGGACAATTTGTTACCTCTGCACCAAGTCGCTCTGGCATTATGTATCTGACTCTTGCAGGGGTTGGAAGCCAGGGGGCTGTTTTTGCGGGTTGGCATTCATGAGCAAGGGAGTCTGAGTTGGGTGGAGAGGAAACGGGTGGGGACAAAGGAGGCAGCTTTGTCCCCGAAGTGTGTACCACAGCCTATAAACTCAGAGGCAAACAGGTGAGTTAGTGTGATCCTTGGGGTGGGGACTTGCCCTTTCCAGATGCTTCTTCCCCAGAGAGGCCCAGGTGGGAGAGATGGTTCCCACCCCAACCCTGGTTCTCAGCAAGGTCCCACTTCCAAGAGCCGAGAGGAGTGTGCCTGATTGCTAAGCTGCTTTAGTCGTGTCTGACTCTTTGCGAGCCCGCTATGATCCTCTGTCAGTGGGATTCTCCAGGCAAGAATATTGGAGTGGGTTGCCATGCCCTCCTCCAGGGGGCCTTCCCGATTCAGAGAACAAACCCTCGTCTCTTACGTCTCCTGCCTTGGCAGATGCGTTCTTCACCACCAGCGCCACCTGGGAAGCCCCCCGAGAGGAGCAGGTCCATCAAAAGCCAGAATCATTTATTACGGGCTTGACCGCTCTGCCTTGCAGATGCCCCTACTTTCCAGGCACATGACAAAGACGGGCTCCTGGGACTGGACTCGGGAGAGGACGCCTTCCCAGTTCCATCCCCAGCTCCCTGGACTTCCTGGCGGAGGTGGCCCCCTGAGGCTGGGGAGCATCACAGCAGCTGCGTGGCAACCTGCTGCAGACCTGCCCAGGTTGAAATACGGCCCAGGTTGAAACTGAGGTTCTCCCAGCTCATAATTCACCTCTAACTCCAGCAATCCAGACGTTTCCAGGGAGGAAATAAATGAGCCATCGGTAAATGTGGAGTTGAGCTGGAGAGGTGCCGAGAGGGGCAGGTCCTCAGTGGGATGGTTGATGGAAGGGACCCAGCTCTCAGGTGGTGAGAAAACAAAATGCCTGAAGATTCAAGTTCAGTCTCAAGAAGGGCAGGAGTGCCAAGAGATGGACCGTGGTGCCGAAGGCACAGACTTCCAGGGACCTAGTTACCAGGCAGGACCCTCTCAGATTTTATTGGCCCCTGGGGTCCAGCTGGTTTTCTTTAGCTGTGTATTGGTTCTTTCATTCAACAAACACTTGGGGCCACCAAGTCTTTCCCTGGGCAGTTCTGACCCTCCCTGGGCTGTTCTTGTAGCCTGGGGCAGGCGGGGTTGCACGTGGGAGTGGTCATTTAGCTTGTTAACCCTTCTGGGGCCCAAGCTCTATCACCTATGCCTAAGGCTGTCTGGCACACTGCGGTCCACAAAAGGGCGATGAAGAAATGAATGAACAGATAACAGAATGAATGAATATGTGTAAATGAATGCTAGCATCTGCTCCTTGGGGGCCTCAGCAGGGCCTCCTCTTGGAGCCGAAGGATCTGCCTTTCAACATGGTTGGTCTGGACACAGTTCCTCAACAGGCACGTCCCATGGCCTGAATGTTTTTTGTTTTTTTTTTCACTCAATGACATTAGTTTATTTCGTATTGGGGCGTAGCCAATTAATGCTGTATGGTAGCTTTAGGTGAACAGCTGAGCAGCTCAGCCATACATATACATGCATCCATTCTCCTCCAAACTCCTTTCTCACCCAGGCTGCCACATAACATCGAGCAGAGTTCCCTGTGCTAGACAGGAGGTCCTTGTTGGTTATCCATTTTAAATACAGCAGAGTGCACACGTCCGTCCCAAACTCCCTAATTATCTCTTCTGCCCGTTCTTACCCCCTGGCAACCCTAAGCTGGTTCTCTGTGAATCTGTTTCCGTTTTGTAAGTAAGTTCATTTGTATAATTTCTTTTTCAATTCCACATATAAATGCTGTCAAATAATATTTCTCCTCTACCTGACTTACTTCACTCATTATAACAATTTCTAGGTCCATCCACATTGCTGCAAAGGGCATTTTTATATTCTTTTCAATGGCTGAGCTAAGCTGTGCTTAGTCATTCAGTCATGTCTGACTCTTTGAGACCCTGAGCTGTAGCCCACCAAGCTCCTCTGTCCATGGGATTCTCCAGGTCAGATACTGGAGTGGGTTGCCATGTCTTCCTCCAGGGGATCTTCCCAACCCAGGGATTGAACCCAGGTCTCCTGCGTTGCAGGAGGATTGCTTACCATCTGAGTCAGCAGGAAAGCCCAAGAATACTGGAGTAGGTAGCCTACCGCTTCTCCAGGGACTCTTCCGTTGTATATGTGTACCAATCATGGCCTGAGTTTTACCCCAGAGGGCCCTTCCAGAAATCTCATCCTGTGGTTCCAGCAGAGACGAGGAGAGGAGAGCAGGGACGGTGGGAAGCCTGTTCCTTCAGGGTGAGGAGCACAGGCAGGCCTGGCCACGTCTGGCCCAGGGCGTCTGCAGTAACGGCAGCTGCTGTCCCCAACACTCAGTACCCAGGCCGCCACCCCAGGAGGGCTGTGCGTCTCCCTAGAAATGCCCGTGTGGACTCCAGCTGGGCCTTCGGCAAGCAGTAGGCTCAGAACGTTCCTGGCCCTATTGTACCCCACCTCCCAGCAAGAGTGAGGGCCCACCTGGCCTCACCCCAGGAAACTCCTTGAGGGGTTGAAGGCCCCGGAGGTTGGGGAGCCCAGCCACCTTGCTACCTTGGCGGTGGCCTCCCTGAGCCCAGCCTTGTGGCTTCCGGGGCGGCCGGCCAGTGAGGACGGCGCTGGCGCATGTCTGTGAAAGGGGGTCAGTGGCCACGTCACAGGTGAGGCAGCTTTCCCGGCACAGGGGAGCAGTGATCTCGGGGTTGGGCGGTCGCTTGAAGGGGATGGAACGTCACGTCTCTGGGGCGGCTGCGTCCAGGCCAGACTGAGCTGGGAAGCATCTGGAGTTTATGAAGAAGTGTGTAGTTGCAAACATCAGTTCTTCTCCTGAGATAAATAGATGAGCTGAGGTACAACCGCAAGTACTTAGCTTAATCAAGCAGTGTCACCCCCAAGGTAACGTAGAGGCGCCATTCATCAAGGCTCCTTCATCCAAACTGTGTCCCCACCGCTAATAGTTCTCTCGCGAAGGCAGAAAGTTGCCAAGCAAACTCTGAGTCACATCCTCACACCCACCCAACCAGCTCTTGCATCAGAGATGGGGGAGATATTCCGAGGAGCGGACAATTAGCAAGACCCAGGGACTGAGCCATCACAAAGGCCGCTGGCCACCCTCACCAGCTAGCCAGACACCAGACTGGGCAGGGGGGAGGAGGGGAGGGGGCCCTGCCTTCCCCGTGGCTGGAAACCCTTAAAGACTGTCAATTCTTGTTTCCACAGCAAACTTCAGAAGGAGAACTGAAGAGAACCTCCTTCTCCCCATTTCATAGCTGGGCAAATGGAGGCAGGAGAGAATGGGAGTCATCGGATCCACTCTTTTTTGTTTACTATTTTTTAAATTTTTATTTTATATCTGAATATAGTTGAGTGACAACGTGGTGTTCAGGCGTGCAGCAAAGTGATTCGGTTATACGTACCTGTGTATCCTTTATCAAGTCTGTTCCCATTTCAGTTATTACAGAGTACTGAGCAGAGTTCTTTGTGACCCATTCTTTATGGATGATGGAGGGTTTTGAAAGCTCAGTAAGTTCATTTGTATAATTTCTTTTTCAATTCCACATATAAATGCTGTCAAATAATATTTCTCCTCTACCTGACTTACTTCACTCATTATAACAATTTCTAGGTCCATCCACATTGCTGCAAAGGGCATTTTTATATTCTTTTCAATGGCTGAGCTAAGCTGTGCTTAGTCATTCAGTCATGTCTGACTCTTTGAGACCCTGAGCTGTAGCCCACCAAGCTCCTCTGTCCATGGGATTCTCCAGGTCAGATACTGGAGTGGGTTGCCATGTCTTCCTCCAGGGGATCTTCCCAACCCAGGGATTGAACCCAGGTCTCCTGCGTTGCAGGAGGATTGCTTACCATCTGAGTCAGCAGGAAAGCCCAAGAATACTGGAGTAGGTAGCCTACCGCTTCTCCAGGGACTCTTCCGTTGTGTATGTGTACCAATCATGGCCTGAGTTTTACCCCAGAGGGCCCTTCCAGAAATCTCATCCTGTGGTTCCAGCAGAGACGAGGAGAGGAGAGCAGGGACGGTGGGAAGCCTGTTCCTTCAGGGTGAGGAGCACAGGCAGGCCTGGCCACGTCTGGCCCAGGGCGTCTGCAGTAACGGCAGCTGCTGTCCCCAACACTCAGTACCCAGGCCGCCACCCCAGGAGGGCTGAAATCCCTAGAAATGCCCGTGTGGACTCCAGCCGGGCCTTCGGCAAGCAGTAGGCTCAGAACGTTCCTGGCCCTATTGTACCCCACCTCCCAGCAAGAGTGAGGGCCCACCTGGCCTCACCCCAGGAAACTCCTTGAGGGGTTGAAGGCCCCGGAGGTTGGGGAGCCCAGCCACCTTGCTACCTTGGCGGTGGCCTCCCTGAGCCCAGCCTTGTGGCTTCCGGGGCGGCCGGCCAGTGAGGACGGCGCTGGCGCATGTCTGTGAAAGGGGGTCAGTGGCCACGTCACAGGTGAGGCAGCTTTCCCGGCACAGGGGAGCAGTGATCTCGGGGTTGGGCGGTCGCTTGAAGGGGATGGAACGTCACGTCCCTGGGGCGGCTGCGTCCAGGCCAGACTGAGCTGGGAAGCATCTGGAGTTTATGAAGAAGTGTGTAGTTGCAAACATCAGTTCTTCTCCTGAGATAAATAGATGAGCAATTGCCAGCTGAGGTACAACCGCAAGTACTTAGCTTAATCAAGCAGTGTCACCCCCAAGGTAACGTAGAGGCGCCATTCATCAAGGCTCCTTCATCCAAACTGTGTCCCCACCGCTAATAGTTCTCTCGCGAAGGCAGAAAGTTGCCAAGCAAACTCTGAGTCACATCCTCACACCCACCCAACCAGCTCTTGCATCAGAGATGGGGGAGATATTCCGAGGAGCGGACAATTAGCAAGACCCAGGGACTGAGCCATCACAAAGGCCGCTGGCCACCCTCACCAGCTAGCCAGACACCAGACTGGGCAGGGGGGAGGAGGGGAGGGGGCCCTGCCTTCCCCGTGGCTGGAAACCCTTAAAGACTGTCAATTCTTGTTTCCACAGCAAACTTCAGAAGGAGAACTGAAGAGAACCTCCTTCTCCCCATTTCATAGCTGGGCAAATGGAGGCAGGAGAGAATGGGAGTCATCGGATCCACTCTTTTTTGTTTACTATTTTTTAAATTTTTATTTTATATCTGAATATAGTTGAGTGACAACGTGGTGTTCAGGCGTGCAGCAAAGTGATTCGGTTATACGTACCTGTGTATCCTTTATCAAGTCTGTTCCCATTTCAGTTGTTACAGAGTACTGAGCAGAGTTCTTTGTGACCCATTCTTTATGGATGATGGAGGGTTTTGAAAGCTCTCAGGCTGGATTCAGCCTCTCAGGAGCTGTGAGACCTTAAGGAAGATCCTGACCTCTCTGTCCCTCCTTTTTCACGCCTATAAAATGGGGCTGATGACTCTACCTCCTCCAGCACGAGAAGATGAGACGAGAACCCCTGAGCTTGGACAGAACAGACATTTAAAAATTGGGAGCCGAGAGATGTCAGCAAGCTGGCGGGATAAGAAGCCCTGGGCCCTTTCTGCCCGGGATCACACCAACTCACCCACAGTCCACAGACTAGTTCCTGCTGTAAGGAGTTGGGGGTGAGCTACCGACAAGTGGGCTGACTTTGCCTCGAATCACATGGTGGGTCAGAGGGGGAACGGGGTCCAGATCCCAGTCTTGGCTCTCCATCCAGTGGTTTCCATAGCAACAGATCTCAACCCGGTGATGAGTCGGTGGGATCTTGTGACATCCTGGAGTGTATAAAATTATCCGAAGGCCACACAAAATAATCAGATTGTGAGCTCTGCTGTGCTTTCTCTTGGTGGGGTTGTCATAAAGATTTGACAACAATGACAAGATGCCAGTTTGGTTCCTAAGGAGTCGACATCCCAGGTTCAGCCCGTTGAGATGATTTTTGCCTTTAATTCTGATGTGGGGAAAGTTTGAGTCAGATGCAATGACTTGTGCCTTTCTCATTAATCCCCAGACGCCCAGCTCCAGCTGCCTCAGGTCCCTCATCCCTAAGGTCCCCACCTCCATCCTCACAAGCTCGGCCCTGCCTCCGTCCCCTAGACCTGAGCAGAGCGGTGAAGACACCACAGGGATGCCTCTTCAGCTTTGACGGGCGAAAGAGCACCTGGGAAGCTTGCGGAAACGCTGCTTCGGAGTCAGTAGATCCTGGAGGAATCTTACACTCTGTCTTCCTAACAAGCTCCTCATAGATGCTGTCTGGTGTTGCTGTTCAGTCGCTAAGCGTGTCCCACTCTTTGTTACCCCCTGGACTGCTGCACACCGGGCTCCTCTCTCCTCCGAGATAAACTCTCAGAGGAATAAACTATCTCAAGAGTTTATTCAAACTCACATCCATTGAGTCAGAGATGCTATCCAACCATCTCATCCTCCGCTGGCCCCTCCTCCTTTTGCCCTCAACCTTTCCCACCATCAGGGTCTTTTCTAATGAGTCGGTTCTTAGCGTCAGGTGGCCAGAGTACTGGGGCTTCAGCTTTAGCACCAGTCCTCCCAGGGAATATTCAGGGCTGATCTTCTGTAGGGTGGACTGGTTTGGAGGCCTTTTGAATCCAGTGTGCTCACCCAGTGATTCTCTCACTCTGTGCTGACCTGGAACCACCTAGAGGACTTGTTCAAACAGATCCCTGGACTTTACCCCCAGAGTTTGTGACTTGGTTGGTTTGGAGTGGAGTCTGAGAGCTTGCATTTCCAACAAGTGCCCAGGTGGTGCTGATGTTGCTGGTCCAGGGACTACATTTTGAGAACCATTGCACCAAAGGATGGATGTGGCCAGGTGATGCAGAAAGCCTCCCACTCCCAGCTCCCTAACCTGTTAACACTGTGTACAGACCAGGCAACTCTCCACGGGGCCCCCCATTCCTTCCGTATGTCTCCCCAGGATGAGGCTGAGACCACCTCCGACCTCTGGGCAGAGCCATCCCTTTGTCCTTGCATCACATAGGCCCACAGAGCAAGAAGGAGAGAGACCATTTTTGCAAAATCTGCACAAAAATCAGCCGAATTTATGTTTCCCTGCAAGAGAAATGCTGCCGAGTGGAAATAAAATGCAGGATTCCTGGGCACTTCTATTACCTCTTCGTGTCACTGGCGGTGACTGATGGTGAAAAGTAAGACTGCAAACTGAATCGCTTTCGCTTTGCCCAGAACAAACTCCACCCGGAGCCTCCTGCAGATCCGTGCCTCTCAGGTGTCACTGTCAGCCACCTGGAAGGGAACCAGCCAGGAGGGCTGCCAACGAGGAAGGCAGAGCCTGCACCCAGCCCAGGCCCGGGGCAGTCCTTCACCCGAAAGCAGGGGCCCCTGCAGGCGAGAGGGAGTCCGGTTTGATTTAATGCGGTTCATTTTTCTTCCTTGTTTTAATCACAGAGTAATAATAATCATAAACTCGCCTTTATGGAGTGTCTTTCATTGCCAGTGTATCACCGAACACTTTACAGATTTAATAATAGAGTTTCAGAAATAAATAATGGGGGATAATAATAAGAAGGATAAATAACATATTTATGGAGTTGTATTGTGGTTTATGGTGGTGAACAATTCCTCAGACAGCCGGCAACAGGGAAATGAAGGGACTTGGCAAGGAGAAGGGAGAGGAAAGAGAGATGCGTTCAGGTGAGAGGTGAGCTGAGCTAGGGGGTTGGAGATGCAGAGAGAAGAGGGAGGAAGGGGCTGCAGGGGCCCCTGGGAGGGAGTTTCCTGCCGGAGGTGGGGCTGAGAGGGACACTCAGTGACATGCATGGGGAGAGGAGGCTGGTCTAGGCCAGAGTCTCTGCGAATGAACGATGAGGGCTGAGGTACCCAATGCTTACTAGCGATCAACCCTGCAGAGGGGCGGGAGGAAGCAGGGCAGGCGGAGGTAGCGCTGGGCCCAGGGACCAGGCCTCAGACTCCACCCGGGGGTCCCTGGGGGCACAGCTGCCCAGCACAGCAGTAGCCTCAGGGTGTCAGCTCCCTGAGGCCGGGGCTGCCTGCACTTCCTGCTCCCCTTTCTGGGGACACAGCTGGGGTGTCTTTGCATCCCTTCCAGCTACAGCCAGGGGATGCGTTCTGAAATCCAGCCTTGGAAGGAGATCCTTGAAAAGAAGGGAAATTGAGCGGCAGTTTCTCTTAAGACATTGGCCACTCCGCCCAGGCCCCCAGCTGGAGCCTGCTGGAGGCTGAGCAGAGTCATGTCGGGGGATGGACAGAAACAAGGCCCAGTCATCTGGCCCAAGAGCCAGGGCTTTCCTGGTGTTGCCTCGTCCGACACCCGCTGAAAACTAACCTGTGATGATGTCGGCAGGCCACACCTCTTGACCGATTGCTTCTTGCCTGGCAGTATTCTAAGGGTGTTACATACAGAGCTGACCCATCAACAAAGGAGCGGATAAGATGCAGACCCCCACACCGTCAAAAATCCTCACCCTGCTATTTCCGTCCCCCAAAACAAAGGAATTGATAAAAGACTCACCCAAGGGTAGGAAGCTCAAAGAGTTTGGATAGAATCAGGACTCATACCCTTGTTCTTTTGATTTCACATGTCATGATCTCTAACTGAACACAAATGTTGACAACTTTAAAGATCTGTAAAGTGAAAATTGGGCTTCCCAGGTGGCTCTGTGGTAAAGAATCCACCGGTCAATGCAGGAGACACAGGTTCGATCCCTGAGTTGGGAAGATCCCCTAGAGGAGGAAATAGCAACCCATTCTAGTATTCTTGCCTGGGAAATCTTATGGACAGAGGAGCCTGGTGGGCTACAGTCCATGGCGTCATGAAGAGTCAGACACAACTTAGCAACTGAGCACTCACGCAAAAATGAAGATACAGGTTCCTTCAGTGCAGTTCAGGTCAGTTCTCAGTCATGTCCGACTCTTTGCGACCCCCATGAATCGCAGCACGCCAGGCCTGCCTGTCCATCACCAACTCCCAGAGTTCACTCAGACTCGCATCCATTGAGTCCGTGATGCCATCCAGCCATCTCATTCTCTGTCGTCCCCTTCTCCTCCTGCCCCCAATTCCTCCTAGCATTAGGGTCTTTTCCAATTAGTCAACTCTTCCCATGAGGTGGCAAAAGGATTGGAGTTTCACCTTTAGCATCAGTCCTTCCAGTGAACACCCAGGACTGGTCTCCTTTAGAATGGACTGGTTGGATC